>APFE030982549.1:122132-138863 GCA_000404065.3 Pinus taeda
AAATCAGTTAACAGTAAATCTATATAAAAACATTTTATCTTTTTTAACATTAAAAATAACAATTTCATCAGTTTCAAAATTGTAATTTTGCAAAGATATCCGAGTTACTCTTTTGAATACAATTTTTATTTCAAACGTGGTCAAGATTATATTTTAAAATATAACTGATATATTCCTGTAAAAAAACCAATATCATCGTGTATTTATAGAAATTAGTGTAAAAGGAATCCTGTACTAATCATATAAGCAAAAAACAAATATTTTAGAAAATAATATAAAAGAATATTTTATATTAAATGGTATATATATGTACATTTTGAAAACAATTTCTTTGTATTTTCTGTCTGTGGCCATTTGTAGGCCTGTTTTCATTATGTGACACTATTTTCTATAATGCAATATAATCTTTTTATTTAAAAAATAAAAATAATTTATTGTACAATTATATTTTGTAAACATTTGTAACCGGTTTTTCAATAGCTCAGTCAAGTGGATTTACACTTAAACGAATACTCTCATGTTCATAATATGCACAAATGAAACTAACCAACTTCTTGTAAGTGGGGGTTTTTATTTAAATTTTGATGTGTTTTTATGTTTATTTTTGAAAATTATAGTTTATATTAATATAAAAATAATGATAAAAAGATAATATAAAAGTAGGTGTAAGTGTATTTAAAGTAGAGGTAAAAGAGCTTTAAGTTGGGTTGTGCCTACAATCTTCAACATCTCTTCTATGAAAAATGGTTTTAGTTGTATGATTTAATATTTATAAAATAGATGCTTTCAAAGTGTAGATATACATAACAAGGAACCAACTGAAAATGACTTCACAAGAAATTTTTAAAAGAGTATAGAATATAACAATCAATTAATTTTAACCATTTATCTTATTTTAATTGATGTCAATCTTTGATCATCATTGAAATTGCCTATTAATCACATTTCTAACATCATTGAAATTGCCTATTAATCACATTTCTAATAACATTGAAACAAACATTTTCTTGATAAGAATGTGAAAAAACTTTGTAGAAACAAAGTCACAAAGTACAAAATAAAATGGAGTGGTCTCCTAGAAGAGGAAGTCAAAAGGGAACTTAAGTTTTTTTCACCCAAAGCAAACGCTGAAGGATACCTTCCTTAATGGCAGTGGCCAATTAAAACAAACCTTCACTTTAATTGGTTAAAACATAATAATGTCTAAAGTATAATTTGTTTTTGTAACTTAAAGTGGTTTAGGGTTCAACTCCTCACCCTTATACATAATCAAATATCTTGCTTTATACCTATCACTTCTTTGTATGTACTTCTTGAAAATAATGTTTAGAGGTCACAATGTAGGTTCCACTGCCAAATTTAGGCAATATGATGATGTAATGACATAGCTGTCTTTTTTGAGCTATTGTGAGATATATTTAGGATTTGCATTCATGTAACTCTGTAAATTGAGGGTAAATGGTTTTAAAGGGAGAAAATGTTGTGTAAGTAACCATAATATCTTTATTGGTTATTGGCAATAATACAAACTTTTGTGTATGTATGCTAATATTTTTTTTTTAAATTTCTCGTCGCTTATCTATATAATACCATATTTTAATATTTGGAAAAGACATTTAGTAATTGCCAAAACTTTTTTTTTTGATCTATGCTTCAATTTTGTACCATGAAAGAATATCCCCTGTCCTTCCCCATTTCCTTCCAGTTTCTTTGCATTTTACTAATATCAACAACCAATATATATGAGAAATATTCCTCCAATCAGATTCACAGTTGCAGTCCACCATTGAATTTACAGTCCACCATTGAATTAAAGCCATCTGCAAAAAAATTCATGACATAACTTTATCCTTCGCCTCTATATTAGTGATTTAAGAAATTTTTATGTGGCTTTTGTGGATATTTTGCTATGAATAATGTCAGTTTATGTCATTAATCACATTTTCTCTTTTCTTTGACTTATGTTTACTTTAGCATCTATAATTGTTAACTTTGATGTTCTTTCACTTATTAATTTTCAATTTTCTTTTTAGAAATAAAAAAATTCATAATCACTTTGTTTTGTGAAAGAAATAGTGACACTACACTTTCCGTGTGTACATGGAGAGATAAAAAAGGGAACAATGAGGAGCACAACCAATACAAGAATTGGAACATTGTGTAGATAAAGAAAAATATAATTTGAAAAACTTGATTGACAAACAACCACGTCAAGTGTGATCAAGAAACCTTTACATCAGCTTCCACAAAGAAGCCTTCTAACTCAAGTGCCACTAGGAAAGCATTGGAGGGTTGAGAATAATTGATTTTTCCTTGACTAATGCTGAACCATCCACTCCAAAAATATATCCAACAATCCACGTAGGCCTCAGTAACTTCGGAATTCGACTATTCAAGTGCTAAATGGATCCAAAACATTATCAAGCTTAAGTCCAGTAGAGTCAAGGAAAAATGTATAATATTATAAGAATTTGAAAACCCTCCTATCACCACTAAGGGGAAAAGGGTAGAAAGCAATCTATTTTCAACAACCACCTCGCTACTCTAGCAACCACAATCTAAGAGACCAACCTATTGAAAAAATGTTACCAAAGAAAGTGCAAGAGCCCAAGTGAATCCAATGTAGAAAGCCCTAAAACCACCATAATTGAGATGTTGATGCCATTGGGCCTTTGAAGATTAAAGGGAAACTAAATCCATTGGAACATTGGTCCTATAAAGTTGCCCACTACCTATTGTGGATTTGATAAACACCTTCCAATATTTTCTCACACTTGAATTGTGGAGCCTATTGAGGATCTTACAATCTGTCACTCTATGGTTACTCCATGGTCGTTTGATGTTTTGAAAAGTGTTTAAGTCTTCTTCTTTGTTTCAAACTGTCAAGTCACTTGTACACACTTACTTAGTCTCTGATGGGTTCGTGAGAACACTTCCTTTATGCAAACTTGGACAGGCATAGCATCGTTCATCAAGACAATGAATATGCGATGTTCAACTCATGTCAACAATGAGTGCAAAATTTTATTGATAGTCCCCCTCGCTTTGTTGTGTTTATATTTCTGTTTTGGTGTTTTTTCTCAACTGTCGTCTTTTGCACATTTTCTCTTTCACATTCGCGACTGTTGTTTTGACTTGCTTTTACTTTAATAAGTGTCAATTTCATGTTATCTTCGCTGTGACATGTTTTGCTTTTAAGTTCGTTCGCTTTTTGCAAGTGTCTTCTTGATGTTTTCCTCCTGTCACAGGTGTCGCTTTTGTGTTTCCACTCTTGCATGTGTCACACCTTTGCACATCACCAAAGTTAGCTCTGACACACTTTTCTGCATTAGACAGTCTTAGGTACCATTGAAACATGCACCAGACACAATCTACAACTCAGCACACCTTTTGGTCGTAGTCGCCACAGTTGTCCTAACCAAAGTCTGGACTTCAAATTCAAAAATCAAGTATCATCCACTCTAGAACAGAAAGATGCGCTTCCGAGTTTCAACAGCTGCAACTCAACACCATGAACTCAGATCTAAATGTTGCAACCACTCAAACCAATCATTGTCACTCGGTTCTTAACGCTGTAACCACGCAAAACATGAAGCAAACACACTTTGATAACGCATAGCATATTTTATCCTTAGGAAATAATCCACATGCAAATCTTGTCGGTACTCATCTCAACATCCTTCCCTCTCTTGTAGCTCCTGAACAGGCTCATGATGACTCTGATATATACCTGGCATGCAACCCGAAAACCCACACCCAGACAAATCAATTTGATATCTCTCAACAATTTGAATTCAATAAACCCAATGTCCTCAACCTTTCAAACTTAATTTTGGACTACGCCTCTCATTCAATTCGTCACAAGGGTCTTAATTTTTCCATCACACTGAATAAGATCCATACTGATGATATAATTAGCAACATAGAAGTAGCCTTAAAGGATGTAAACCTTACTGAAGCCGAAGAAATTAGACAGGACATTGCTAGGATTCTGAGAAATGCCAAACCACCATCATGCAACATAACTAAGGAAGAGAAAATAGCTCTAAATAGATTGAAAAAGAACAAAAGCATAATTATTTTAGAAGCAGAAAAAGGCAATGCAACTGTAGTTATGAATAGATCTGATTATGAAAATAAAATGGAAGATCACATAAACAATAGTGGCTGCAATAAAATCTTAGATAAGGACCCTAGCAATAAAATTCTTAGGGATGTCACCAAGAAAATAAAAGACTCATCTCTTGACACTATTACAAAAAATAGAATCACCCCCACCAGCTCCATCACTCCTAGAATATACGGTGCTCCCAAAGTCCATAAAGAAGGCACCCCTTTAAGACCCATCGTCCATACCATAGGTTCATCCTATATACAAGACTCAACATCTATTGTTCAATGGACCAAAAACCTTGAAATGAAAGATGAAGATCTCATGATAAGTTTTGATGTTGTGTCGTTATACACTATGATTCCTTTGGATGAAGCCATCGGTGTTATGCGATCTATCCCTGATAGTGAAACTGTTGACCTCCTAACAACCTTCTTAAAATCATCTTATTTTGGCTTTAAAGGTAAAATTTACACGTAAACGCATGGAGTAGCAATGGGCTCTCCCCTATCTCCTATAATAGCAAACATTTACATGGAACATTTTGAACAAACAACCCTCAAATCCTTTCCTTATTCTCTTGAAGAATGGAAAAGATTTGTCGATGATGTTTTCACAAAATGCAGTCATGGTAAAGACAATCTTGAGGAATTCCTCACTCACATTAATAGTCTCTCAGATCACATCAAATTTACTATCGAAGTAGACAAGGATAACCAACTACCTTTCCTTGACATCATCTTATCCAAAAAAACATGGGAAGCTTAGCTCCAAAGTTTATAGGAAGAAAAACCACACTGAAAGATACCTTCACGCTAACTCTCATCACCATCCCAAACAAAAATTTGGAATTATTAAAACCCTAACTACAAAAGCCTCTAGAATTTCTAACCCTGAACACCTAAATCTTGAGCTAAAGCACCTCCTCCAAGTCTTTGAGAATAATGGTTATAATAAAAACATGATCAATAAAACCATCCATCAAACCCTAAAGAAAAATAAAAAAGAAAACCTTTGACATTCCCAAAATCTCTTTACCTTACATAAAAGGAACAACTGATAAAATTTAAAAAATCCTAAACAAGAATAACATCAACATTGCATTCACTCCCCCTAACACTATTAGAAAAATCGTAGACTTTACAAAAGACCCTATAAACCCTAGACTTCAAAAAGGGGTTTACACTGTCCCTTGCTCATGTGGAAAACAATACATAGGGGAAACTGATAGATCTCTAAACATTAGACTTAAAGAACATGTCGCTGACATATCTAGAAACATAACATCCAAATCCACTCTTGCAGAACATGCTTTCTCCTCCTCACACTACATCTATATGGAAGAAGCCAAATTGGTGGTCAAGGAAGAACATTACCTAAAACAAAAAATCAAAGAGGCCTTAAAAATTGAAAAACGGAAAAACAATATAAACCGTGATGATGCCCTCATCATTAGCAATTCATGGAAACCCTTAATAAATCACACCTCTCTTAAACATTAAACCATATTTTTTTTTAATCTTGATGAATTAATGGGCTCATCTCATGTTTCACTTCTAAAATTAATTAATGGTTTTTGATAAAAAATAAGGGATACAATATAGTAATCCACACCAATCTTCTCAAGATTTTGGGTTTACCCCTGATGATGGACTCACATAGAAGTCTGAAACATTGGGTTTAAACAAAAAACTCTGAAAATGTTATTCCATAAACTTCTTTAAATTGGTTTCCAAGTGTTGTAATGTGTCATTTCAACTATTGCACTTATAAATAGGTGTCACTCTATTGTTGTTTTAGGGTGTGACTATTGTTCATGAGTCCTGTGCATTCCATTGGCTTATATTGATGGAATTTATGATTGTGACGTATGTTGGAGTCATGCTAGGATGCATTTCTCTCTCCTACTTTGCTGACTCCACACTTAGCCATTGTGAGAGTTCTTCTTTATCCTTCAACCCAACACAAGTTCTAAAGGTATTCATCCTCTTATTAGGTGATAAGTGAAACTTATTCATGAGTGTCATTGATGTATATTTCCTCCCAAACTTGTGTAGTAAGTCTTTTCTAAATTTTCCTCCCTCTCATAGTGCATTAGTACTTCCTAAGGATAAGTCACCTAACCTTATGTTGCGTCACTTAGTGAAAAGCACATTCTAGATGAACAAGTAGCCATTGTTGGAGAGAACTACACCCTTCCAAGCTTGAGCGCACTTCAAAACAATGAAGTGCACTTAAAACACTTAGTGAAAAAGCACACTTAAGAAGATCAAGGAACTTCTCTCCTCTAAAAAGAGCACTATGGACAAACAAGGATCTTCTCTCCCTTAAAAAGTGCACTATGGACAAACAAGGAACTTCTTTCCTTAAGAAGCACACTCCAAGAGTCGGATTGCACTTCAGAAGTATGAGCGCACTCCTTCAACTCGAAGAACTGTGCCCTCTTTAAGCAGATGTCACAATCAAAAAGCATGAAGCTTCTTCTTCTCTTAGAGTGCATGGTGCATTCACGAAGCATAAAGCCTTAGAGCACATGGTGCAATCACAAAGCACAAAGCTTCATCCTTTGAGTGCATGGCACAGTCACGAAGCTTGAAGCTTGAGTGCACTCCTTCAGCACGAAGAATTGCACCATCTTTGAGTGCATATTTAAGGCTTGAATGTTTCTCCTTTGTCTCTTCAGAGTGCGCCCTTGCACCTTCTTAGTCTCTTTGAGTGCATGGGAACACCTTGAAGGCCAGAAGGTCTGAAGCCTACCTCCTTTTTCTCTTCGGAGTGCGCCCTTGCACCCTCGGTGTTCTCTCTCTTGCTTAAGCGCACAAGTGCAGGATGAAGGCCTCTTGTGAGCCATGATGAGTTTGATTGTGCCCTCCTAATCAATCCTTCTTCTTTAACCCTCTCACAGGCCTATAATGAGTCGATCATTTCATGAGCTAGGTAATGGTAGAATAGATATTTAAAACTGATTTTGCTTTGTCATGGATGATTTTCATTAGCAGGAGTACCTTCCTAACATGACAAGGTAATGCTAAAATAATATATTAAGGAGGAGGCATAAGAAAAACCTTTTGAGAAGAAGAACAAAATAAAGCTATCATGGAGACATGCAGCAGATCATGGACCAAGACAAAAGAAAGACATGGCATGATGACTCAAGAGATTCTAATATTGATCAAAGACCCTTTGGAGGGTTAAGGAGAAGAAAAAAGTGGATCCTTCATGAAGATGAAGCATATATCAAATCCATCATCAAGAATGCAAGATGAAGTAGCAAGGAAGACAACTTGGCATTGCCACCTCATCATGAAGTCCATGTCATCATTGTCAACTTGTAATTTGTACAAGTGTCATCGTAATGGGAAATATGTGTCCATGTGTCATGCCACATCATGTGGAATGTAATGATGTATTCTCAAGAAAAGGATAAAATTTAATGTGTGGAAGTCCAAGAGTCATATGTGGAACATGAAAAGTTACTTAGTCATATATGGACAAAATGTCTTTAGGAGAAGTTCAAAAGTCATTAGAAGTTCAAGAATTGTTTAGAAGTCCAAATGACACATTAGAAGTCAAAGAGTCATGAAGGTAATTCAAGAGTCATGTGGATATGAAATGTTGTTCCCCTTATTATAAAACCAACCTCATAACTCAAGCAAAGTGATTTTGGAGGCTTAAGCTTTGGATAGCTAGTCTTTGCTTCTCTACTTGGCATAGGAGATAAAACTATTCTTTGGAGAATCAAGAAGTGACTTAATGTTCCACTATTGGAACTAGTGTCTCATCATTGTAACTATGTACTTGGATATTTCACCTTATAATTGAAGCTCGAGACAACACATTTTCATGTTTGTATTGTGAATGTCTTAGGACTATTCTTTGGATGTTTTCTATATATGTTTCATTCACATGTACTAAGGAAATTGAACTATTTCGGTGGCCTTGGTACTTATCTTGTTGAATGTATGTCGTATGTGGTTTAATGATTGTTGTGTCTACGTGAACTATTTCACTAGATAACTAACAAATCTTTATTTTCTCGTGTCTCTCTCTTAGGTTAGTACTATTAACTCCTTCTAGAGGCTCAATTTTGTCTCCCCCCTCATGAAAGTCCCCTTTTACACATTAAAATAGGTGTTTCACAATGTCAACTTACTTTCTTGTTCAAGGGTTATGTGTATAATCTCTTAAGTTATTCATTGAAACCAAGGGGAGCCTTATGGTTACGGTGGCTTGGTCGATACTCTGTATGGGGCTCCTACTTCAAATGGTGTGAGGTCTATTTGAGATTTCAGATTAGGGAGACCCTCTGTATGTTGGCGGTATCTATAGCACTGTCAACACCACCCAAGAAAAATAGAACCATCAAATCGTTGTCGTAAATTCATTGTGTGAACCAAAATGACTAGAAACACACTTTGACATAGGAATGGAAATATACAACTCAAGAAAAAGCCAAAAATGGAAGTACGAGGCAAACTGGGTATGAAAATAAAGGGATGCAAGGAGGGTAGGGTAAATGTTGTTTTTCCACAACACTAGAGAATCTAGGTTAGGGTCTTAGAATCTATGACACTACAAACTCAAATTCCACAAAAAACTACTTTGCACAATGGAATAAATACAACAATGAATCAGCATATGCATAAATATACAACTTTTAACAATTTTTTAACAACCCAAATTCGTTATATTATCAATCTATAATACACTATTTTAGGGTTCCCGTACTAGGGATCATGGCCCTCATACAATCACTTATACAATAATACAAACTAGGGTTTGGTGTAAGTCCTTTGACAACTAATCAACCCTAAATAAGACAACATTGGACCTACTTGCTGATGTAGCACTCCACAACCCTTTTAGTCCATGTGTCCTAAACACCTATGCCAATGCTTTTTCCACCATACTACAACACCAATCTGCCTCTATCAATAATCCTGCTCCTTCGGGTCATGAAACATGACTCTCCAATATGCCCTCTAGCTACTCATTAGTCCATCAATGAATCCAACTCATAGGGTCTTCCTGCGAGTTTTTCACAACTCTGTTTGTGAACAACTCCTAGAATGTCCACTACTGCTCCTCAGTTCTTTGGGACTTATGCCCAATGTTGCCTTCCTTTGATTCTCTAATGAAGACAAAATTAGGGCATAGAGGATGCCCTCTATCACTGTAGATGTCCTCCTCTTCAGAAAACTTAGGCTTAACGATTGGTCCACTTGGCTTCCTTATTTTTTCCTTCAAAGAGTCAACACTTGACCTCTCTTCTTCTACCCTTCTAACAACTTCCCCTTTTCCTTCAATAGGCTATACTTAGGGCTTGGAGCAAGCCACTAAAACCCTCCCAAAATTGTTCCTTTTGACTGCTCCAAATTCTAACCAAAACTAGGACAACCATCCACTAGAAAGAAATCAAAACAAGAAGGCTAACCATACCTTGTTATGTAGATTCCTTCTCCTTGCGTGTCCACAGTTCTATGCTTGCAACTAACGTTTTCAACCCTCTAACTAGGGCTTCTGTAACAATTGTTAATACCCCATGAACTTGTACCAAACTAACTTCAAATGACTACGACTAGTCCTCCTTTTGCAGGCTCCTTCCTTTGCTTCACTCTAAGACACTTTCCAGCCTCTTGCTACTCTTTTTGGCCTAGAAGATGACACCCACAATAAATCGGTCCTGTTCCTGGGTGAACCTAAGAACCTTAACCCACTAAATTAGAGAATTAACCCTCCAAAATAGCACATAAGCCATCTAGAATTTCTCCTCTTCACTATCTTATCCTCACTCAAACTCAGCCCAAATAGTCATGAGAAATAAACCAAAAACAAACTTATTTTCTCTCCTTTGATAAACCTCTTAGAGTTGTGTTTGCCTGTTGATAGTGCTAGACTCGCCAACATTTAGGGGATCACCCCGGCATGAAGCCCCAACCAGACCTCACACTGTTTGGTGTGGGAGTCCCATCAATTTTGATGGCGCGATTGCCATTATCTTAAGGATTTTCCTCAACTCTTGCTTGTCAGTACAAGAGAGTGGTCTACTTTGCCTTCGAGAAGTGAGGTTCATGTGCCTCATGAATGCTAGTGTACTTGTGTCAATGGTTCTTTCACTATAAAGGGAAAGGGTGAGAGTGAGTCCCAAGTTGGTTGAGATGAAGTCCCAACTTGGCTAGGAACACACAATACAACAGGACATGCACAAACTCTAGAGGATAAGTCCACATGGATGTGGCGGTCACAACCCACAAGGTAAGATAACATGTACAACACTCAACATATGAGTCTGAATGAGTGCAACAGTTGTTACAACAAAATTTATGTGAAAGGTCTATCTGATGTTCGGGGAGATAGCCACCATGGGCAAGACAACGTTAACCAAATATACCACATGTTTCCCTTAACAGATTATGTATTAAAACAAGTGAAATAGTTCAAGTGTTCAACACAGGTTAAAGAAACATGCATTACAAGTGTTCAAGATTAGTCTTACAAAAATTACAATACATGTGTGAAAACGTGCTGGCCTATTAGCAAGATTTTGAATTAAGAAAAAGTTCCAAGATATATTGTTACACCATACATCACTAACCCCGTGAGAGGGGTGTTGGAGTCACTACTTACTCCTCAAAGAAAATATTATAGACTCTCTTAGCTATGTGGGAGGAGCTGAGGTGAAAAGTCCTTTGCATGTACAAATGAGGGGGTATTTATAGCCAAGTGTGAAACCGACCCTTATGGCTGTTCGACTACTCTCATGACTGTTTCACTTCCATGACTTTTAGACTTTACATGACTTTGGACTTCCATGTTACATTACATTGATTAATAACATATCCCATAGTAGAGATGTGGGTGACATGACTCGACATGACAGTGCTGGTACATTCGTGCTGCTGTTGGAGTGCATGTTGAGCTACAATGCTGTTGGGTGATGGATGTCTTCATGGTATATCACAACTTCACCTTCACATGACAAAGTACGCAGAGTCTACAATGGTCTTTGGTTCGCTTAATGATGCTTAGGCACATTGCTCCTTACTTGCATGTTGGAAGGCTTGTGGTTTAACGGCTAGAACCACCCTCCAAAATTTTGCTTAGCCTTGTTTTGGAGCCTCCCTTCCAACCTTCATAGCAGCTTGCCTTGCTTCGTCAATTTCACAAGCTTCAGTGTCTTTCATGCACAAAGGCATCCTGTCAGTCATAGCTTGATCCATTCTTGTCACAAGTTGTTCACCTGGACTTGGTCCAGCTACAGGCTGAGTAGCTTCCCCTTGAAAATTGCGCATATCTGGAGGGAAACCAACCTTCCCTCTAGAATTTGCGCAATCCTCTTTGGCATCTTGCTGGGCTCTAGGATTGCACAATCTTGCCTACCAACGCTCCCAGTAGGATTCATGCAAATTTCCCCAGTAGGGCTGCTCAGCCTAGAATTTGTTCAAATATAGGGCTACTCTACCCAAAAATTACACAAATCTCCTGGGAATCCAACCCAACTCCCAGCCAGAAATACACATTTTTCTCCAGTAGTCGAGCAGTCTCTTATATGTGCAGATGAGTTGACCGGTTTCCTCTGGGACTGAGAAAACCAGACTTGCATGCATGGGCTACTTCTCCCAAGGCAACATGCAAAGGCATTTCTTGTTTCGGGGATCTATGTTTAGTAGTTGGAGGTTACATGCAAGGAGAAATTCCGAAACCTCCCACCAAGTGTCGCTTCCCCTAGATTTGTGCATGCACATCACAACCTCAATTTTATCAAAACTCATCAACTGGATGCTGCAAAGCTCATTCCTCACATCAACCTTGCAACTTCGACATCCCACATCACATCTAGGTGCATTCAACACATTCAGCTCAGCTGTTTTTGCGTAAGCCTGCTTCCCATTCCTTGTGCTACATTTCTGTCGCTTTTTGTGTTTTCACTTGTGGGAGTATTGTTTTCTTGATTTCTTTGAACACTTATTGTTGTTTACATATATACTAGCTTGTCCTAGCTCTATTTTAGTTTTTGTTGCTATCTCAATGTTGTCGCATGCATGTTGATTTGTTTGCTAAATCCTTCATTCATGTTTTGCATGCATTTTCAATCACTTATGCTATCACTTATTGTCACCATGCATTTACTATCTTAGTTGCTTTCAGTTGCCTGTCGGTGAGTCAGACCAACCTTGGCCTAAACTCTGCCTTCACCAAGGCTGCATTGCACAATTTGGGGAAGGAAGGCTCACCTTCCTCTCCAGATTTGTGCATTCCTGCCCAACACTAGCCTCCAGGACTATTTTTCACATTTCTAGAAGACAGTGGCTACTTCGCCCAAGAAATTGCGCAAATATGTCCCTAGGCTAGTAGTCCATTCCAGCTAGAATTGCGCATAAACAATCCAGACAGTCAGCAGCCAAAATGGATTATGCATTGCGTAGTTCCAATAGTTAGCCAGTCTCCTAGCAGTCTAGACTGTGCCTTGTGTAGCCTTGATAATCGGTCTCTTGACCTCTAGGCAGAAATTGCGCAACCTTCATGACCATGCACCCAGGTATGTTGCAAGCCAGTTCTCATGTTCATTTTGGTTTTCGACTAACAGATTGCTTGCGATAAGTGTTTCCATGTTTCCAAGTATCCTAGATGTTAGTCTACCTCTCAACATTATAGGTACAGTGGTTTCCAGGAGAGTAGAGATGAAGACATCGTTCAGTGTACACTTGGGGATGCTGTCGATTAAGTGTCCATGGACTTGCCTACCCATGAAGACATAAAATTGTTCGTAGACAAGGACATCAAGATATGACAACATAAACATCACAATAAGAAGCATCATGAATAAAAACTGAAGACATCATACCAAATGCAACGAATGCAAGAGGAGGGATGTTGACAACACAGAGGCGGAACAAGGTTGCAAGCTCAAGCAGGTCCATTGATGATGAAAGAAACTTTGGAGACTCCAGCTATGAAGTGACAAAGTGACATGAAGATTGCGTGAAGGCAAAAGATGGAACAAAGAAGGAGTTGCATGTGCTGAAGCAGAAACTCGGGAAGAACATGAAGCTACATAGATAGAAGAATGAGTTGCAACAGGAAGAAGAACAATAATGGATGATACATGCACTCACGGATGAAACTGCGCTCGTACAAGTTAGGGATCTATCTCGACAACTGACACAGAGAAGACATGGTGGGTAGTGTTGTTGATCACATGTAAGGGATTCAAAAACATGCATGTCGTTGAGCACACACATGCAATCCAACCCATTCAACACACCCACCAAGGCGAAGACAAGAGGCAAGTTCAATTGGGGCTGAACATGTACTTCTGCAAGTTGATGCACATGACAACCAGCAAAAACTTGAAGATCAACATAGACACTATGCATCAGTGTGTTGTCAGTTCAACCGTACCAATAAATACCACATGCATGTTAGTAGATGAGTTGGATGAAGGGTCCGAACCAATGCACCGGTTGCAACAAAGGCAAGAGTTCGCTTCAGCAAGATGTCACCACGAGGTGCAAGCACACCATTACAGACAACCAAGCTTGGCATCAACTCACCACCTTCACCATCACAAGCATGTCAAAGAGTTGGTCTCTTCATAGTGGACTGAGTGTCAGTGATGTCTTGCAAGGCTTGCTCAAGCAATGTTGTCTCACATGAGTACATGTGCATTGTAATGTTGAGTCACGTCAAGTGTAAGTCAAGTTTCAATGGTTGGTTGTAACAATCATAGAGTAGGTGAAGAGTCATAAGGGTAGTTGAACTGTCACAAAGGGGAATTTCAAGGGTCACCCCACCCTTTGCTATAAATAGTCCCTCATAACTCATTGTAAGGGCTTTTTGGTTAGCCAAGCTTCGACTAAGACTATCTTGAAGAAATCTTGGATAGTATTGTAACACACCTTAGCTTCTCCACTGCATGAAGCTAGTACATCCCTTTGGAGGAGTAGGCAGATGTGGCTATAAAGTTTCACTGATGGGGCTAACAGGTTTACATGGATGTATTGTATGATTGGAACTTACACTTTTATATAATAAGAGTCTGCACATTTTCATGCATATGTTGTTATTGTAGTTGGACCGCTTCAGTTTCCTTAATGTTATATGTTGTTTAACTTACATATTTGTGTATGACTGATTCACATGCAAGTATATAAATCTTGTTGCTAATGTGTTGTATAAGTTGTTAATGCTGGCACTGTTCGTGTCGATTGATTTTCTAGACACCAAACAGATCCTTCACATGAACCTTGCTGTAACAACCATTGCACTTGTCTCAGACTAATCCATGGGCGGTGTACGTGTTATCTTACCTTGTATGTTGTGATTGCTACATCCGAGTGGACTGCTCCACTGGAAGCTGTGCATGTCCTTTTGTGTTGTGTGTTCCTAGATGAGGGGACTGATCCCTTTCAACCTGGAACTCACCTTCACTGTCATCTCCCATTTATGTGTTAGAACCTCTCATACACCTTCCTTGACTCACTATAGCAGTCACACCCTTGCTACTGATAGAGTTATCCTACTTCCTCTTTGTGACATCGCGGTCAAGGAATTACCTTATGACCCACTGCTGGGACTCCTACAACAAACGGTCTGTTACATAACATTTTGTCACTGTCCCTGTACTCCCCATTCCTTTATCCTAGAGGACCTCTATAGTGAACCCTATATGCTTACCCTTCATGAAGAAACCCCCATTGTGTCCCTCTTCATGAGCAGATCAATTCCCTTTTGCACCATTTCCCTCGAAACTTCTGTTTTTCCTAGTTTACAAGACCGACGCTAATGGCCCTTGTCTTCCTCGCACCGATATGCAGGGATTAGCACTATCCCTAGTGCCGACCAGAGTGAATGGGATTTGTTCTAGTCACTCTGGTCCTCTTATGGAAAGTTTTTTAAATTAAGAGCTGAAGCTTCTAGCTCTAGAAGCTTCGTAACAGAAGTCTGGAAAATGGTTTGGTTGGATGGGGTCGAGGATGTCAGTTTGGGATCTTTTTCCCTATAATGATGGAACTACCTCAAGGGATAATACCTTCTCCCATGATAAGAGGATCCATTTCCCATCCATTCATCCTATATAAACCTCCATTTTTCCCAAGCACAAGCTAGGGTTAATATTGGTGTGCTAGTGCTAATTAATTTTGGAGTGAAACAACAAGCTATTCATAGTTGTAGCTCTCTAGTTGTGTGAGGGAGAAGTGTGATTTGGTTTGGAGTGAAGCCTAAAGGGAAGAGCCTTAAAACTATTGTTGTTTAGGCCATCATGGAATACTAGCAGAAGTGTGTGGGAACCTGGTCCTGTCAGAGGAGAATGACAACGTCAAGACAATGGTTGTAATCTATTCTTGATTCAATATATATATGCAACTATCGATTGATTTCCTACATGATTTTTCATCTTACATATTCATGGCTTAATTTTTCTTGACTTGTTAATCAGGTTGAATTACAATTTGTCTATTATCACGGTTGTTGTTTGCTGTTGTTTACTTGTTTCAGGTGTTTGAAGAAGGAAGCAAGAGATAGCTGGAGCGAGCAAGCAAGGAAATAATCTGTTAGGTCCCTATAATACTAGTGATTACCCCATTACTATTGTAGTTGTATCCCTTATTAATATTGTTGTGCCCCTATTGTCCCCATATTTTTATTACTGTGCCCCATAGAATCCCTCTATTGTTATTTTTGTGCCTTTATATTATTATCATTAGGTTGGTTGGGTTATATTGTGACTCCTTAGACTCCTATATATAGAAAGGAGGTTTTGTCATTTGAATCATCAAGGAATCATTCGTTTGTGTAATGTAAATGAGGTTGCCCCTCGAGGAGGCTGAATTCTAAGGCGTTGATCTATATTTTCTATCTTTTTGTGAGCTGGTTTCATAACATTTGGTATCAGAGCTTTTGGATTCTAGGGTTTTGCTGCTCCAAATAGGTCATCGTGGCATTTTCACTATAAATTTTTTCTACGATGTTTCAGAAGTAAAAAAAAAAAAAAAAACCTTTGAGACGAAATAGAATTGAACCTCGGGTCCGAATTTAAGAGCTTTTCGCGCTATATTTGCGGAGATATGATCTGAGGAAGTTGGTCTTTTTGTAGACTCCTGAATTACATTCCAAGCAGGTGACATGGAAAAAATATTCATAACTTTCTCTATGAGCATCGGATTGAAATTTTGTAAGAAGGTACGGAAAGAGGACGGATATTAGTTTTTTTTTATATATTTTTCAGAGCCAAAGGTTGAAACAGGGACATGTGGCATGTCGTACAAGTTCGCTCTACTAAAATATTCTATAATCAAGTCACTGTGGGAGATTTGGCATAATTGTTCCTTGGAGAATCCAATTTGGATCAGATTGGTGGCATTAGAAAGAGGAAACAAAGGGCTACTATAGATCGCAATTTTAAAACTGGATGATTTGCAATTATAGAGATACATCAGAAGAAATATCGAGCTCCTACAAAGTGAAAAAAGGTGTGTAGATTTTTTTAATTTCTTGCTTAAGCTTGGTTTGAAAAATTATTTTGAAGGAATTCAAAGGGCATAGTAGAGCATTATTATCAGTAACTGATGCCCCGAGGAAAGAAAATGCAAACACCTAGTAAGAAACCTGAAAGCTCT
>APFE030982549.1:139095-152850 GCA_000404065.3 Pinus taeda
GAAACTCATGATGCGAACAAAAGAAATGTTAATCATGATTTCATAGACTCTAATGTTGGATTGAAGACCCACCATATTCCAAAAATTGATATGAGGAAGTTTGATGGCAAGGATCCCACAACATGGATATTGCATATGGATCAATTTTTCGATCTCAATAATGTGCAAAACACACAAAAGGTACGTATTGCAACTTTATATTTGGAAGCAAATCAGTTTGTATGGTATCAATGGCTTTGCTCTTGTAAACAAATTATCACTGGCAATTTTTATGGAAGAATTGACAGCACATTATGAGGATACAAAAAGCAACACTTTTTTTAGCCAATTGATAAGTCTCAAACAAAAGGGTTCACTAATGGAGCACATTGAGGAGTTCCAAAAATTGAACATAAGGGTAAAAAATATTCCAGAGGAGCATAGGATTGATGTGTTCATAGGGACTTTAAAGGATAATATCCAACATGATGTCCACCTTTGGGAACTGTTGTGGCCAGTAACAACCCCCCTTCTTATTTAGTTTTATCACTAATACTAAATAAGAGAGGACGCTAAGAAAAATCAATTAATGCTTATATTTCCTTTTTTAATAAAACTTACTATCATAAACGTAGGAGATTACCCTTGAAAAATATAAAAAGGCTTAAGTTTTATGATAACTTAGAATAAAATCACTCCTTAAGAAATGTCGCATCGCAAAAATGGTAATAGACCCCTTCCTTCAAGCGGAATTCTAAGTTGCGAAATCACAATGCGAAAATACACACTAAAAACATTCATCGTGTTGCATGCCCCAAACATCACTTATGATGAAATGCCTTAAACCACTGATATGGGATGGCGCATACTGCAAATTGCATTTCACAGAAAACACATTAATGCATGATTGTCATACGCTACGAACCAGCGATATTGCGATTCCACGATATTGCGATCTGCGATATTGCGATCCGTGATATTGCGAAGCAAATTGCAAATCGCCTTATCGCAGATCTTTAGGGCTCGTTGTTCAAAAAAGCTCTTTCCATAAATCGAGACCTGGTTATGCGCTTTAATGTTAATCAATGAGTTAGTTGGCAATCATTAATGGAATATGGGTTTGATTTGATCGAAGATCCATTTCACGTAAGGTGGTATATTTTATATGTTTTTGGCATTTAAAGCATTTCCGTCACCTTATTCTTATCATTATTCTCACCTCATTTGTAAAATGCAGGAACAAAGAGCAGAGAACTATGCATAGCAGTGTTCAGGATATTATGGGAAAGAAGGGTAAATCTCTGAGTTTTGAAGACAAAGAAATGACACCCTTATACACATACACTGCCTGTAGAAAATATGCTAGTATTACTACTTGGGAAGGTATGTACAGTCTACTTGAGGAGGAAAATCAAATGATGGAGGTAACAACTACTGCAGGCTCACATGGGTCTTCTGAGGCATCTATTATAGAACTAGCATGTTCGTTCTTGCACCGGATAGTGGCAAGGCCCAAAATTATTCCATACATGGACATGGATAAATGGGTATTGGATAGCGCTGACATCACAAGCAGACAATTTAAGACTCAGAGTCAAGAACTCACGGAGTCGTGATTTCCACAAAATTTAAGCTTTATATCCTCTAACAAAAAATGC
Source organism: Pinus taeda (assembly GCA_000404065.3). NCBI lineage: Eukaryota > Viridiplantae > Streptophyta > Pinopsida > Pinales > Pinaceae > Pinus > Pinus taeda. The sequence continues at coordinate 140,733 of APFE030982549.1, forward strand.
GTGAGGGGTGAAAATTGCACCAAGGAAGCCCGGATCAAGAAAAGGAAGCAGTTTCCGATGTGCGCATCGTTGGGCAAAACCCCTTGAAAAGGAAATCCTTTAATTGCTCAGTTGCCTGTAAGCCCGGAAATTTGTAGAATAAAAAACACTAAAGGCAAAAGGAAAAACTTGAACTCTAAAACCAATGGTATTTATCCTAGAGATCCTCAAAGTGGTATGTAGAAAGTGCAGCATCTGCAGATAGGCTGGAGACAGAAGGCTCAAGAAAGGGAAGAATCAATCAAAAGATTAACTAAGTTGAATTGGGATTCTTACAAGACGTATTTGGTAAAACCACACAACCAGTGCATGACTCTCAAATGTATCATCAATTCTGCCAAGAAGATGGTGCCAAATCTTGCCGATTCCGTTTTCGCAAGACAACGAAAGTCGAAAGTCGGCTAGCCAACTCTCCTCAAGAAAATTCTTAACACTTGCGAATTCAAGGAACAAATACACAAATAGTTAGTTGTTAGTTTTAGTTTTAGATTCAGTTTTAGTGTTAATTCTGCTTTATTTTTGCCTGAAATGAGGACGGTCATTTAAACCGCATCCTACATTTTGGTAATAAATTATTTTAGATTTAGTTAGTAGTATTTAAACCCTTCTCATGCATTTAGAGAAGGGTCCTGAAATTTGTCAAAAACTTGTCCTCAGAACATGCACTTTTGCACCCTCCGAGGAGGTTTTGATGAAGGAATGGAACATGATTTATTGGTATCTGCATTTAATATCTACTACTAATCTTGCACTTTTGAACTCTTAGTGGATGTTGGATTAAGAAGAGATAAATCATTATTGCTTGAAGCTCATGAGTAGAACTAGTTATAAATGGTACTTTTATCTCTTAACTATTTCTGCCTATGTGTTAAAGTGATATTCAAGTTCAATTATTCATGTATGAATGCGTGAATACTTGAGTTATCATTTGGCATTTCTGTATGGTGATAGCTATTTATTTATGCTTAATATATGAGTAGCTTATTATGGGATATGTTTTTCACAACTGTTTCATCTAACTTTTTATACGAAACGATTTATCTGTATTGAATTCTTTTCTCATAGTAGTTGAATGATCTTTATTACCAATTTTTATTTGAAATCATTTTATATCGCATAACAAAAATATTACATCCCGGGTTAGTTTAGAATTAGATATTTCTGTTTATTAGAATACAATTGCATGTTGTTAGATTAGATTTAGAATAAAAGCATTTCACTTAGGAACTCTTAGAAAGGAAATATCAATTCTCAACACACACACACATATATTGGGAAATTGGTCCCATATCCCCAGTCGGACCCACTATACCAAATGGAAAAGGAGCTGCTAACCAAGGTCCAGACCGGGTGGGTATCCCCCTTGTTGTAGACCTAATTTTTGGGTCTTCAACATATTTTTCGCTAGAAGGAGGGCCACGAACTGTGAATGGCAAGTAAGTCTAAATCTAAATACCATTCTGAGAGTAAATCGCCCTCACCATCTCACCCGAATTCTCCATCGCACTTATAATCTTTAAATCCTGAGCAAGAAGTTGAAATAACAATAACCACTGCCACAAACCCTGACATTTCAGAGAAATCTACTATTGAACCTCTTGAAGTTGAGTCTTTGATCCATAAACTTCATTGATTTTCTATATCACCTCAAAGATCTGATAAATCTCAAGGTAGTGTGACTTTGCAATATAACCCTGCTGATCCTCTCACCAGATTAAAGAGTGAAAAGTTTGGTATTGAGCCAAATGAGTTATCTCTACCTACAAGGAAGAGAGCAAGGAAATCACCTAAAGGGTCTGATAGTGAGACTCTTTTGTCATCATCATCCATGTCGACCTCTCCAATACGAAGTCAATCATCCACCCCTCAACTTCAGATTATTGTCCACCAGTCCACTGGAACTACCACATCTCCTTCTCAATCCACACGAATCGTAATATCCTCATCTTCCCAACCGCAGGGATCATCTTCTACGCTTTCCTCTATTAGTAGTTCAGCGATGGCCCAATCTCCATGGAATAATCCAGGGGCAGTCCTAATGCTTGCGCCCTTGAGTCAAATACCGACCCATCCTGAAAAATGGCTGCCTAAGTTTAATCCCGAAGCAAGCATGCTAGCAGAAGAACATATAAACAACTTTATGTTATCTATAAATCTCAATGGAGTTACTAATGAAGATGCTCTCATCCGACTCTTCCCTTACACTCTACAAGGAGCAGACGGATCATGGTATTTCTCATTACCGTCTGGATCTATCACTAGTTGGGATATCTTCCAAGAACAATTCTTGACTAATTTCAGTGATGACAGGTCTATGACAACACTGATCAATGACCTGTCTAACCTCAGGGCTGAGTCAAAAGAACCTATCAAATATTTTAATTCACGTTTCAATAAACTGTTGAATAAAATTCCTACTGCTTCCAAGCCTAGCAAAGAAGTGCGAAGTGAATGGTACATCTCTTCTTTACCATCAAACATAGTAATCTTCATTGATAGGGCTAACAAAAAAACTTTAGCTGACAATATGAAGGAAGCAATAGTGGTAGATAAATGTACCATAGCCTTAGAAAAGAAAAACGATGTAGATGAACAAAAATCTAAGAAGCTTACGTTTAAGGAAGATCCCAAGAAAAAACAATCGAAAGATCCATTTGATTTAGAAGGATTGCAGAAAGTTTTGAAAACCATGTCTAATGAAATGGTTGACATTAAGAAACAAGTAGTAGAAACTTCTTCTAAAAAGCTGTACAAGCCTTATAGAAGAAATCCTTCGACCGATTCAAAGCCTCCCAATGCTATCACAAGTTCTGAATCAGAAGAAAAAGAAGAGGAAATTGGCACTGAAGGACCTACTGATGAAGAAGAAGTTGTAGAGGTGCAAGGTTTGTGGGATTTCATCCTCCCAGATGAAGAGGATCAAGAGGCATCGTCGGTTAGTACTCGAAGTAGAAATCAACTCGATCCTCCTCAACCTAGTCCTAAGCCAAAGAGCGCAAGCTCAATGCCTAAGGATAAAGTCGCAACCAAGAAAACGACACCTAAAGTGACACAAACAAGCCCAGTCCAAACAGACTCACCAACTCCATCTAAAACATTGATTGTTTCAGATGAAATGGAGTATAATATCATAGAAGACATGAAGAAGACTAGGGTTAACATCACTTTTTATGAATTGAGCAAGTTAAAACATCAGCAAAACATACTTTTGAAAGAATTACATGCTATACCAGTTGCACCTCTGCCTGCCGCTGTAATCTCTCAAGCTTCCCATGAGATGGGAAGACCTCCTACTAATGTGATTAATAAATTTGATCCAAACAATATTGCTTTAATTGGAGGAAGGTCGAGATCTCATACTCCCCCATTTCTTCTTACTTATGAAGTTTTCAACAAAAAATTGCATAATTTTTTAGTAGATTAAGCTTCATCTAATATCTTACCAAAGTCAATATGTGCAAAGTTGAATGTTCAACCTCAAAAATCTGCTGTGCGCATAGTTTAGCTGGATTGGTTGCAAGTTGAAGTGATCGGTGAATTGAATCAGGTTACCATAAGGCTGTCATCTAATCCAAAGGTATGTCAAGTTATCGACATTTTAGTTGCAGATATTCCATAATTTTATGGCTTCTTAGCAGAGATTGGTCAGAAAAACTTCATGGATACTTTGCAACTGATTGGTCGCACATGTGGCTCCCTTACAATGGTAAACCAAATCAAATAAAGGTTGAGCGAGAAAGATATTAGAAATACATAGTAACAAAACTGGAAGGAGAAAATGAACTGGTATCATACAACAATAATATTATTGGCAACTATTTTGTTAATTCTTTCTTAGGAAATTTTAATGCTCATATTTCACCTTATTTAGAACATTCTGTTTTATCTCAATTAGAATTTTTTTCTCAAACAGATAGTTCTAAATGTATTAATTTTATAGATAGTCCTGTAAATAAATCTTTATTTTGGAAGTTACTTTTTGACGGTTCTAAGTCTAATAAAGGAGAAGGAGTAGGATGCGTGTTAATTAGTCCAAAGGGAAACAAAACTATGCTAACTTGTAGACTCGAGTTCGATTGCACCAATAATACCATAGAATACGAGGCTCTAGTCCAAGGATTATACAAAGTAATCAGATTAGACATCAAATACCTACAAGTCTTCGGAGACTCTAAAATTGTAATTAGATAGGTACACAATACTATACATTGTCTATCAGGTCATTTAAAGCATTACCAATCTTTAGTTCAAGATCTGACTAAATTTTTTATAGAATTGAATATTTCATCAATTCCTAGACTCCAGAATGCTAGTGCATACCTCTTAGCTAATGTAGCTTCCAAGCTCATTCCCTCAAAAGACTATAGCCCTGATAGATTTTCAATCGAATTAATTTTTAGACCCTCGATTCTTGATAACATTACCAATTGGAGGATTTTCAACGATGATCCTGATATTGTAAGCTTCCTCAAATCTGAGGGATCTTACACCAATCAGATAATTGATGAGGACCAACATGACAGACAATTGCAACAAGATAGCACTAATAATGCTATGCCAAAGTTAGTAGTCAAATTAGAAGACCTATATGATTTGAAAGATCGATTCAAGAGATCTACCAATTCAAAACTTCAAAGTTCAACTCCGAACTATGAATTGGTAAATCTAGGAACTGATACCAAGCCACAAAATATCAACCTAGGCCTTGACCAAGCTCCTGAATAAAAATTAGTGTATGTTCGTCTCTTGAAACAATACAAAAGTGTCTTTGCTTGGAACTACGATGAACTCAAGACTTACGAAACTTCTATCATCCAACATACTATCCTAATGATAAACGATGAAAAACTTGTCCAGCAAAAGTTGAAAAAGATCCATCCTAATCTAGAAAACCAGATCAAATCTGAGCTCAACAAGTTATTGAAAGCCAAAATCATTTTTCCCGTTCGAAAGAAGAACGGAGACATTAGAATTTGCATTGACTTTCGAAATCTTAACAAAGCCTACCAAAAATATAATTTTCCTTTGCCTCCCATGGAGCGAATACTGCAGGCAGTCGCAGGATCAGAGTTAATTTCCTTCTTGGATGGTTTCTCTGGCTACAACCAAGTGTTGGCCCATCTTGATGATCAATTAAAGACCACGTTCAGAACCAAATGGGGCACTTATGCATATCAAAAGATGCCTTTTGGTCTGATCAACGCTGGTGCCACATTTTAGAGGGCCATGGACATCACATTTAAGGGATTGGTAAACAAATCAGTGGTAATCTACTTGAATGATATAACGGTATATTCCAAGAAGTGAGACAATCATCTCATAGATTTAAAACAAATCTTCCAACGTTGTCAAAGGTATGGAATTTCACTTAACCCAAAAAAGTCCTTTTTTGCATTAAGTGAAGGAAAACTTCTTGGATTCATAGTGTGAAAATCTGGAATTCATATTGATCCTGACAGAATTAGGAGATTTCGAAATACCCCTACCTCACAACAAGAAAGCTATGCAATCTTTCCTTGGGAAAATTAATTTTGTAAAGAGATTTGTTCCAGATTTTTCAAGAATCGTATCTCCTTTACAAGCAATGATAAAAAAGAACTTAATCTTCAAATGGGGCCAAGACGAATATGAAGCATTCAATATGATCAAACAAGCAATTGTTAATGCTCCATCTTTGGCAACTCCAAATTTTTCTGATCCTTTCATTTTATATACATTTGCCTCCGATAGATCATATGCTGCGATACTCACTAAAGAAAATCAAGACAAGGCATAAGTCCCAATTACTTTTTTTCAGTTCAAATCTACAGGGGCTGAGTTAAATTATTTAGACGTAGAGAAACAAGCCTATGCTATTTTCAAAGCGATTAAATATTTCAGACCCTTTCTGCTTAAAACCCATACAAAAATCATAGTACCATTTCCAGCGGTAAGAAATCTCTTAGTACGGAAAGATGTGGGTGATTACTACCTTACAAGAATACGACGTAGAAATCAAACTAGCAAGTATTGTAAAAGGTCAAGGCTTTTGCAAAATGCTGGCTGGAGCATCACTTATTTCCGAAATACCATCTGCAGAGATACAAATGTACGAGGTAAGTCTAAACGATGTTGAATCATTATACGCTGATATCATATTTTATCTAAAGAACGGATATGCTCCTTCAAACCTCGATTATACCAAGAAAAGAGCTCTAAGGTTGAAAGCTAAACAATATCAACTTGTGAACGATGTACTTTTTAGAGTGAATTATGATTATGTTCTCCTTAGATGTCTTGAGAAATCTGAAGCTGAAAAGGTGTTGCAGGAACTCCACGATGGACCAGCAGGTGGACATTATGCTGGAGATGCTAGTGCACATAAAATCCTCCATGCAGGCTATTACTGGCCCACACTACTCAAAGACTCGCATAGCTACGTAAGGAAATGTCAAGTTTATCAAACTACTGCAGGGAGACAAAAGAAACCATCATTTCCTTTGCAACCAGTCAACATTGATCAACCTTTTGATCAATGGGGATTGAATATAATAGGTGAGATCGTTCCTAACTTTGCCAAACAACATAGGTATATCCTTACAGCTACAGATTATTTTACTAAATGGGAAGAAGCAGTTCCTCTCAAGATAGCTAATGCCGAACACATCATTGAGTTCATAGATCAGTTCATAATCACCAGGTATGGTTTACCTTCTACTTTGATGTTTGATAGTGCATCGTATTTTTCTGGCAATATTATGACTGAATTTGCACTCAAAAGAGGTTTTAAGCTTAAATACTCTGCCAATTATTACCCACAGGGGAATGGGTTAGCTGAATCTACGAATAAAAACTTAATCATAATCATTAAGCGAACCATTGATCAAACTCACAAAAATTGGCACAATTCTTTAATATATGCTTTATGGGTAGACCGAATAACACAGAAAGCCTCCATTGGCACTTCTCCCTTTAATTTAGTTTATGGGAAAGAAGTGGTCCTTCCAACTCATCTAGCAATTCCCTCTTTGGCCTTAGTTCAATATATTGATGAAACACGAACTTCTTCCTTACAACTAAGGCAATTGGAAATACTTAAGCTAGAAGAGCAATGAGAATAGGCTAAAATAACTCATGCTCATCACCAAGCATTAGTAAAAGCTTCTTTTGATTCAAACATGATATCCAGAAAGGACTTTCAAATGGGAGATCTAGTTTTAAAATGGGACAAGGCTCATGAAGAAAAAAGAAAACATACGAAATTTCAACGAATGTGGCTTGGCCCTTTCCAAATTGCAGAAGTCATAGGTCCATCTACTTTTATGTTACAAGATTTAACAGGAAAAAGAGAGTCTTTACCTATTAACGGATAGATCCTCAAAAAATACTTTCCATAGGAGATCATTCTTCTATTTTTTGTAGATTAGCTTTTCCTTTATTTTCATAATAAAACCAGTTGTAAATGGTTACATTTGGAATTCACGAAAAAGACAAATATTTCTTTTAGATTTTTCTTTTTCACTTGTATAAATAGAATTGTTTTAGAAAATTGGTAATTATTATTGAAAGATACAGTCAAAGGCTATAAGCCTGGAAATGATACTAGTTTCAACCTTGTAAATTTTGATAAAAAGCAACATGTAGTGGGAAATTGTTTTATATCAGTCCAATGAAAGGTATTCTCTGTAGAAAATCTCTTTCCAAAAACTCTATCATTGTCATCCAAAGCTATTCTTAAGGAAACAATGACTTCCTCCCCACCTAGGGAATTACAAGCTTCAAGGAATAATCCAACGATACACTTTAACTTAAAGAATAAGAGGTCTCATCACGAGCCGACTTATCATGATCATAGATATTATAACTTGCTGACTTTGCCAAAAATGCATACCATAACAGGGAAATGACTCAATATTGTTGCAATCAAAAGACAAGGGGTCTCATCATGAGCTAGCTTGTTCAGCAAAGTTATAAATCAAGTGAGTGGCACTGTCATAAATTGGCTACCAAACGAAGGAATTGTTCTTTAAGGGTTAAAAGAAAATGAAAGAAATAAGTGTGGATATGGATTTCTCTTTGAAAATTGTATACTTCTCCAAGTGGGATACATGATCATTAATGGGTAACAGGTAACCCTGTTGAGGCTATAAACGCCTACTGGCTGCAGAGGCTCTACCTGCGACAAATGAGCATATTTAAAACTGATTTACAGAGAAGACTTTATTTTTATCTTTATAAACCAAGTAGTGACTGATGTAGATACAACGACTAGCTTGAGGAAGTAAATAACCAAAGTTAAACATAGCAGAAACAAACTATCATTGACAGTTGAAAGCATGATGTACTTTATCTTTCTATAATAAAGTTTGATCTTCTGGAAAGTTTTCTATTTTGGAAGTTTGGAAAATTCAAAAGAAAAGCAGAGATAACTGGTTCTTCCAAGTGAATCGCCAATTGTTGTGGCCAGCAACAACCTCCCTTCTTATTCAGTTTTATCGCTAATACTAAATAAGTGGGGACCCTAAGAAAAATCAATTAATGCTTATATTTCCTTTTTTAATAAAACTTACTATCATAAAGTTAGGATAATACCCTCGAAAAATATAAAAAGGCTTAAGTTTTATGATAAGTCAGAATAAAATCACTCCTTAAGAAACGTCACATCGCAAAAATGGTAACAGACCCCTTCCTACAAGCAGAATTCTAAGTTGCAAAATCATGATGCGAAAATATGCACTAAAAACATTCATTGCATCGCATGCCTCAAACATCACTTACGCTGAAATGCCTTAAACCATCGATATGCGATGGCGCGCACTGCAAATCACATTTCGCAGAAAACACATTAATGCATGATTTTCATACGCTACGAACTAGCAATATTGTGATTCCGCGATATTGTGAAGCAAATGGCAAATCACCTTATCGCAGATCTTCAGGGCTCGTTGTTCGAAAAATCTCTTTCCATAAACCGAGACCCGATTATGCACGTTAATGTTAATCAATGAGTTAGTTGGAAATCATTAATGGAATATGGTTTTGATCTGATCGAAGAGCCATTTCACTTAAGGTGGTATATTTTATATGTTTTCGGCATTTAAAGCTTTCCCGTCACCTTTTTCTTATCATTATTCTCACCTAATTTGTAAACAACAGGAACAAAGAGTAGAGAACTATACAGTAGTGTTCAATATATTATGGGAAATAAGGGTAAAGCTCTGAGTTCTGAAGACAAAGAAATGACGCCCTTATACATAGACATTGCCTGTAACAAAGATGTTGGTATTACTACTTGGGAAGGTATGTACAGTCTACTTGAGGAGGAAAATCCAAAAATGATGGAGGTAACAGCTACTGCAGGCTCACATGGGTCTTCTGAGGCGTCAATTACAGAACTAGTGTGTTCGTTCTTGCACCGGATAGCGGCGAGGCCCAAAATTCTTCCATACACAGACATGGTTAAATGGGTACTGGATAGTGCTGACATCACAAGCAGACAATTTAAGACTCAGAGTCAAGAACTCATGGAGTCGTGATTTCCACAAAATTTAAGCTTTATATCCTCTAACAAAAAGCGCGCAAGAGGCGAAAATCGCACCAGGGAAGCGCGAATCAAGAAACAGAAGCAGTTTCCGATGCACGCATCATTGGGCAAAACCCCTTGACAAGGAAAGCCTCTAATTGCTCAGTTTCATGTAAGCCCGAAAATTTGTAGAAAAAAAAAATCGCTAAAGGCAAAAGGTAAAAATTGAACTCTAAAACTAGTGGTATTTATCTGAGATATCCTCAAAGTGGTATGTAGAAAGTATAGCATCTGCGGACAGGCTGGAGACAGAAGGCTCAAGAAAGGGCAAAATCAATCAAAAGATTAACTAAGTTGAATTGGGATTCTTACTGGACGTATTTGGTAAAACCACACAACTAGTGCATGACTCTCAAATGTATCATCAATTCTGCCGAGAGGATGGCGCCAGCTCTTGCCGATTCCATTTTCGCAGGACAGCTAAAGTCGGAAGTTAGCCAACCAACTCTCCTCAAGCAAATTCTTAACGCTTGAGATTTCAAGGAACAGATACACAAATAGTTAGTTGTTAGTTGTTAGTTTTAGATTTAGTTTTAGTGTTAATTTTGTTTTATTTTTGCCTGAAATGAGGACGGTCATTTAAACCACATCTTACATTTTTGTAATAAATTATTTTTAGATTTAGTTAGTAGTATTTAAACCCTTCTCATGCATTTAGAGAAGGGTCCTGAAATTTGTCAAAAACTTGTCATCAGAACATGCACTTTTGCACCCTCCGAGGAGGTTTTGATGAATGAATGGAACAAGATTTATTGATATCTGCGTTTAATATCTACTACTGATGTTGCACTTTTGTACTCTTAGTGGATGTTGGATTAAGAAGAGATAAATCATTATTGCTTGAAGCTCATGAGTAGAACTAGTTATAAATGGTACTTTTATCTCTTAACTATTTCTGCCTATGTGTTAAAGTGATATTCAAGTTCAGTTATTTATGTATGAATGCGTGAATACTTGAGTTATCATTTGGCACTTCTGTACGGTGATGACTATTTATTTATGCTTAATATATGAGTAGCTTATTATGTGATATTTTTTCACAACTGTTTCGTCTAACTTTTTATACGAAACGATTTATCTTTATTGAATTCTTTTCTCATAGCAGTTGAATGATCTTTATTACCAATTGTTATTTGCAATCATTTTAGATCGCATAACAGAAATATTACATCCTAGGTTAGTTTAGAATTAGATATTTCTATTTATTAGAATACAATTGCATGTTGTTAGATTAGATTTAGAATAAAAGCATTTCACTTAGGAACTCTTAGAAAGGAAATATCAATTCTCAACACACACACACATATATTGGGAAACTGGTCCCATATCCCCAGTCGGACCCACTATACCAAATGGAAAAGGAGTTGCTAACCAAGGTCCGGACTGGGTGGGTATCCCCCTTGTTGTAGACCCGGTTTTCGGGGCTTCAACATGAACCTGATTCATTAGAGAAGGCATTCAGGTTAGCAAGAAAAATGGAAAGCAAAATTATGGCAACCAGGAAGCATACCACTCAAAACTATAAAGATGAAAGTGTTGTTGCCCCTAGTCTTCCACAATCTATAAGGTCAAAACCACAAAAATTGGAAGAAAAAAGAGAAAAAGGGTTTTGTTACAGTTGTGATAGCAAATACACTAAAGGTCATAAGTGTGTTGAGAATAAATTATTCTACATAGATTGTGAAGAGGAAGAGGAAAAGGAGCAAGAAAGGTCAAAAGAAGAGGATATACTCCAGGAACAAAGTCTAGATAAAGAAGAAATGAATCCGACCATATCTTGTAATGCATTAGCTGGAATTACCACTCCTCAAACCGTCAAGATAGAAGGACAAATCAAGAAGAAAAAGGTAGTGTTGATTGATTCAGGAAGTAACCACAATTTTATTCATTGTAAGGTAGAAAAAGAATTGAATTTCTTCCTATATCTAGCACCAGAGTGTCAAGTGATGGTTGCAAATGGGGGAATATAAATTTCTCTGGAAAGTGCCATAATATCAAGCTATCCATGGGAGAATATGTATTGACTAGCCCAATGCTTTCCATTCTAATGGGAGGTGTTGATGTTGTACTAGGAGTCCAATGGCTACAATCCTTTGGTACAATAGCTTTTAATTTTCAAGAACTTTTCATGAATTTTTTTGCTTAAGGAAAGGAAGTTGAATTAAGGGGTATTGCAGGGAAACTGGGAAAGATAATCAGCTCTAATGGTATGGCAAAGCTTCTAAAAAAGGAACAAAGAGGTGTAATTGCACAATTGTGTTCGCTAGATGTTTCTACATCGAAATCATCTATTTCTCTAGATCTCCAAAAAGTCCTGGACAATCATTCCAAGGTATTTGAGACTCCTAAAGGTCTCCCACCTATTCCTGATCATGATCATGCTATTCATTTGATTCCAGGAAGTGTTCCTCCAAACATCAGGTCGTACAGATATCCCTGTGCCCAAAAGAGTGAAATTGAACATATGGTTGTAGAAATGCTAGAGGCTGGGATAATTCAACCTAGTCAAAGTTCTTT
>APFE030982549.1:162680-190407 GCA_000404065.3 Pinus taeda
GATTTGATTGTTAGATTGATTAAAATAAAGATCGAGTTGTTAGTGCAGTTAGAATAGGATTTGACTCATAAAAGAGAAGAAAATGTAATGGAAAGGGATTAGCTGAGATGATTGAGATTCGAGTGAGAGGTGAGAGTTTGAGTGATAGATAGGGGTTTGAGATGAGACAGAGGTAAAATAAATTGTTGTAATTGAGCCGAGAGGGCCAAGACTCTGTAACTTCTATTATATTGAATAAATTGATTTAGTGTGCATCTGTGTGTTAATCCTAGTGTAGACTCTCGTTTACCTCTATGTATCCACGTTTTGAAACATAAACGGGTATTTTCTTTGTTTTCACACTTTAATGGTAAATCTCAGTATTTATGTGTTTTTCACTAAAACACTATCATCTAGTGTTAAGGGGTAATATTGGAATTAAGCACTAAACCATTATTAAGCACTTTATTTAAGTTTGATTTAATGCACGTGGTTGTATTGGAAAAGCGGGTTTTATCAGTGAAGGTGGTTATCGAATGAAGAAAAAGTTGTAAGTGGTAATTTAGGGTGGTCACCCGATTCCATTAACCAAGTGACGCATAACGCTCAAGTGGAGAGAGAAAACCGCTTTATCAGGGGGGTAATCCCCATGCAAGTGGCTCACCCAATATTGTTATTAGTCGTTGGATCAAGTGCGCTTTGATCAACGGTGGAGGATCACCAGATTGTTTTGTTGATTGGGGTGAGTGATGATCGTTAGACCTGGACAGAGGAGATCAACGGCGTAGAGTGAAGCACCTTTTTATAAAGGGAAAGTCAATGTGGGACAGACGTATCTAAAGGAAAACTAGGACCCTCAGTATAAAGTAATCCACGTACAGAATCCGCTTGAATGCATCTGATTGGTTATAAAGTAACCAATAGTCTATTTTTAAGACTACCACCTTGTTTTCATCAACCTCCTGCGTCATTTTGGTATCAGAGCCTAGAGATTGTGTTTGACTGCAATAAACATGCCACCAAGGAGAGGAGTTGGCATTGGTCGAGGAAGACCTGAAGCAAATGCAGTTCTGTTGGAGGAGATCCAGAGTCTGTGTACAAGGATGGACACAATGGAGATTGCTCAGAGGAGAATACCTGATGAAGGAGTTGACAGTGCTGCAGAAGAATCTTATGAGGAAGAAGAAGAGGAGGAAAATGAAACTACTAAAGTTATCAAGATGTTGGCTAAAGTAGGTGGAAAACCAAAGGTGGAAATTCCTACGTATGAAGGGAGTCTCAATGCAGAAGAGCTAATGGATTGGATCAGTTCACTGGACAAATATTTTGACTATGAGGAGATTGATGACAAAAAGAAGGTGAAATTTGCAGTTACCAGATTGAAGGGTCATGCAGCTATTTGGTGGGATGAACTACAAACATCCAGAACAAGAAAAGGAAAGTCCAAGATCAAGCAATGGGAAAAAATGGTGAGTGAAATGAAAGCTAAATTTATGCCAAAATATTATCAGTTAAATCTTTTCAAACAGTTACAGAATTTAAGGCAAAAAGGAATGTCTACTAAAGAATATACAAAAGAGTTTTATAGATTGAGTATTAGAGCAGGACATGTAGAGGATGACATGGAGAAAGTAGCTAGATATATCAATGGCTTAAGATATGACATACAAGATGAGATCAGATTGTTGAGTCTGAAGACCATTGAAGATGCCTATCAAGCAAGTTTGAAGGCAGAAGAGAAGATGTTGAGAAAACAAAATCAGAGGAATAGAGGGAAAAGTTTAGTAAGAGGTAGAGGAACTACCAGACCAAGGGTTCAGCAACATCAAAATGAAGCAGGAAGTTCGATTAGTAGACCACCATAGAGGGGAGATTTTAATAGAGGAAGATTTGCACCCAGAGGAAGAGGTCGAGGAAGAGATATTCGGTGTTACACATGTGGAGAATGGGGACATGGATCAAGGGATTGTCCTCATAATAAGACAACAAGTCAGAGGAATGTGAATGTGGTTGAGGCAAAGGAAGAAAAACCTCAAATTACAGACAAGGAAGAATCCCGTGAAGTAGGAGAATCCCTGTCACTCAAAAGGGCATTGCTTAAGGCAAAGAAAGAGACTAGAGAACTAGCTCAGAGGAAGAGTTTATTTATAACTACATGCAACTCCAAAGATAAATGTTGTAAAGTGATAATTGGCAGTGGAAGCACTAATAACCTTGTTTCTACAGAGATGGTGGACAAGCTAAGATTAGTGAAGACAGTACACCCTACTCCTTACAAAGTGTCATGGTTGCAGAAAGGACATCAAATTATTGTGACAGAACAATGCAAGGTAGAGATATAGATTGGTACTTATAAAGATGTGATATTGTGTGATGTAATTCCAATGGATGTATGCCATGTATTGCTGGGGAGACCTTGGCAATTTGATCGGAAAGCTATTCATGATGGGAGAAAAAATACTTATATTCTGGAGAAGGATGGAAATAAACATACACTGCTTCCATTGAAGGATGAAGTTGACAAAAGAGCACCTGGAAACAATGTTATGCCGATGAGTGGAAAGGAGTTGTTGCAAGAAGTTGGAAAAGGTGAAGAAATGAATTTTGCTATCATAGGGAGACCTAAGGTAATTTTGACTTGCACAAACTTAGATGATTTACCTGAAGAAATCAAAGCTCTGTTGAATGATTTTGCTGATATTATTATGAAAGAGTTTCCAAATGCATTGCCACCAACGAGGAGTATTAATCATAATATTAACCTAGTACCAGGAGCAACTTTGCCAAGCAGCATACAGATTAACTCCTCAAGGGAATGCAGAAATTGGAAAACAAGTGCAAGAACTGATGGATAAGGGATTAATTAGAGAGAGTCTTAGTCCATGTGTTGTACCAACAGTACTCAGTCCAAAGAAAGGAGGTGCATGGTGTATGTGTACAGATTCCAGAGCCATAAACAATATCCTTATCAGGTATAGGTTTCCTTTACCACGTATGGATGATTTGATGGATTGTTTGAGTGGGTCAAAGTATTTTACTAAAATATATTTGAAGAGTGGATATCATCAAATAAGAATTAGAGAAGGAGATGAATGGAAGACTGCATTTAAAACAAACAGTGGGTTGTATGAGTGGTTAGTGATGCCTTTTGGAATCACTAATGCACCTAGCACATTCATGAGATTGATGAATGAAGTCTTGAAGGAATATGTAGGCAAGTTTGTTATTGTTTATCATGATGATATTCTCGTTTTTAGTAGAAGTAAATAAAAACATCTAGAGCATCTTAAATTGGTTTTAAGAAATCTACAGAAAGAGAAACTACTGATAAATATGAAGAAATGTAGTTTCACGAAAGAAAAATTAATTTACTTGGGATTTGTAGTTTATAAAGAAGGGTTGAAAATGGATCCAAAGAAAATCCAAGCAATTTGGAACTAGCCTATTCCAACGAATATATTTGAGGTAAGAAGTTTTCATGGGCTTACAAGTTTTTATAGGAAATTTATCAGAGGTTTTAGTCAGATTTGTGCACCAATTCTTGAAACAATCAAGGAGACTAATCAACCATTCAAGTGGACAGATGCAGCAGACAAGAATTCTAAGTTGTTGAAGAGGAAAATCACAGAGAAACCAGTTTTAGCTTCCCCTGATTTTGAAAAGTATTTCAAGTTGAAACAGATGCTAGTGGAGTTGTAATTGGAGCAGTTTTGAATCAAGAACAGAGACCAATAGCATACTTCAATGAGAAATTATATGAAGCTAAGAAGAAGTATTCTTCTTATGATAAAGAATTTTATGCTATTGTACAAGCCTTAAAAAAAATGGAGAAATTATTTGCTACCAAAGGAGTCTATATTGTATTCTGACAATCATGCATTACAATTCATAAACAACCAGCCAAAATTGAACCAGAAACATGCCAAGTGGGTAGAGTTTTTGCAAAGCTTTACTTTTGTGATAAAACACACAGGTGGTAAGTTGAACAAAGTTGTTGATGCTTTAAGTAGGGTAAATTTCATTATGCAAGAATTAAAAGTTGGTATTGTAGGATTTGAAGAAATGGTTGAAATGTATAAAGATGATGCATATTTCAAAGATACTTATATAGCAGTACAAAATCCAATAGGTCATAACAGAATTCAGTGGTTAGATTATCTTATCCAAGGATGTTTATTGTTTAAAGGCAATAAGTTGTGCATTCCCAAATGTTCTATGAGGGAAAACATAATACAGGAGAAACACAGTGGAGGATTATCTGGTCACTTTGGACAAGACAAACACTTTGCCCAGGTAAATGCTTTTTACTATTGGCCAAAGATGCAAACTGATGTTAAGGGATTTGTTGAGAAGTGCAGGATATGTCAACATGCTAAAGGGAGAAGCCAGAATACAGGATTGTACTAGTCATTGCCAATACCAGACCGAACTTGGGATGCAGTTAGCATGGATTTTTGTTTGGGGTTACCTAAAACTCAAAGGGGGAATGATTCCATTTATGTTGTGGTAGATAGATTTTCTAAGATAGCACGTTTCTTTGCATGTAAGAAAACTAGTGATGCAACACATATTGCTAATCTATTATTTTTAGAAATTGTAAGATTACATGGATTTCCTATAAGTATTGTGTCTGATAGAGATATAAAGTTTGTAGGGAATTTCTGGAGAACTCTTTGGAAGAAACTAGATTCTAACCTCAGTTTCAGTTTAGCATACCATTCTCAAACAGATGGACAGACTGAAGTGGTAAACAGAAGCTTTGGAAACATATTGAGAAGTTTAGTGTATCAAAATCCTAAGTAGTTGGATTTAGCACTAGCTTAGGCTGAGTTTGCTTATAATGAAACTCCAAACCGAAGTACTTGAATGAGTCCATTTCAGATTGTTTTTGGGATGAATCCAAGAGGTGTGTATGAGCTTAGAAATTTGGGTAAACAGTAGACAAGAAGTGCAAAAGCTAAAGAGTTTGCAGAGCAAATGCAGAGACTACAAGAAGATGTAAAAGGCAGATTGCAGGAAAGCAATGGCAAATACAAACAGAGTAGATATGAAAAGAAGAGAGAAAGAATTCCAAGTGGGAGATTTAGTGATGGTGTATTTTAGAAAAGAAATATTTCCTACTAAGACTTACAATAAACTAAAAATAAAAAAGATAGGACCATGTAGAATTGTAAGAAAGTTTTCTACTAATGCTTATGAAATTGAATTGTCAAAAGGGATTGGAATATCACCTATATTCAATGTTGCAAATTTGTATCCATACAAAGAGATAGAGACAGAACTACAAAAGGAAACTACAGAAGATGAAGTTCAAACTTTGAACTGGGAAGAACAAATGCCAAACACAGTTAAGAAAGAGGTGGAAGCTGTTTTGGAGAAAAGAGTATCCAAAATAACCAGAGGATAGGTTTATTTTCAATATCTAGTCAAATGGAAAGGACAGCCAGTGGAGGATGCTAGTTGGTTGACAACAACAAAGTTGCAGAAGTATGGAGTAAAACCTGAAAGTCTGGGAGATGATTCTTTTCTTCCCCGGGAGTCTAATTTAGGAGCATCTGGACTTAGCCAGCAATGTGATGGTTTGTTCACATGTTGTGGCTAAATGAGTTGAATTTCACTGAACTGAGTAGTCAAAAGTCAGTTTTGGTAGAGAGGGTTGGATCTCTCGAAAATGATCTTTACTTCATCATTGTAATAATTATAAAATTGTATTATTTTAGACTAAGGGATAAGTTGTTAGCATAGGTGTGTAATAGAGCTTAAAAATAGAGATTTGATTGTTAGATTGATTAAAATAGAGATCGAGTTGTTAGTGCCGTTAGAATAGGATTTGACTCATAAAAGAGAAGAAAATGTAATGCAAAGGGATTAGCTAAGATGATTGATATTCGAGTGAGAGGCGAGAGTTTGAGTGATAGATAGGGGTTTGAGATGAGACAGAGGTAAAATAGATTGTTGTAATTGAGCCGAGAGGGCCAAGACTAACTTCTATTATATTGAATAAATTGATTTAGTGTGCATCTTTGTGTTAATCCTGGTGTAGACTCTCGTTTACCTCTGTGTATCCACGTTTTGAAACGTAAATGGGTATTTTCTCTATTTTCACACTTTAATGGTAAATCTCAATACTTATACGTTTTTCACTAAATCGCGGTCATTTAGTGTTAAGGGGTAATCTTGGAATTAAGCACTAAACCATTTATTAAGCGCTTTATTTAAGTTTGATTTAATGCATGTGGTTGTATTAGAAAAGCGATTTTTATCAGCAAAGGTGGTTATCGAACGAAGGAAAAGTTGTAAGTGGTAATTCGGGGTGGTCACTCGATTCCATTAACCAAGCGGCACGTAGTACTCAGGTGGAGAGATGAAACCACTTTATCGGGCGGGTAATCCCTGTGTAAGTGGCTCACCCGATATTGCTATTAACGTTGGATCAAGTGCGCTTTGATCAACGATGGAGGATCACCGGACTGTTTTGTTGATAGGGGTGAGTGATGACTGTTAGATCTGGAGAGAGGAGATCAACGGCGTAGAGTGAAGTGCCTGTTTATAAAGGGAAATTCAACGTGGGACCGATGTATTTAAGGGAAAAGTAGGACCCTTAGTATAAAGTAATCCACATACATAATCCACTTGAACGCATATGATTGGTTAAAAAGTAAACAATAGTCTATTTTTAAGACTACCACCTTGTTTTCATCAACCTCCTGCGTCACTGTCCATCTGCATGTGCTCCCTTCATTCATCCCGTTCGTCGCCTTGACATGTTTGTTGGTGTACATGTACCTGTAGTCACGCATGACGAGACGACATCAAATCCAAAACCTACTAGTCTACCATGACACATGATCATTCGAATGCAAGTGACCGGGAGAGGCAGCAGGGTTGTGATGCAGGATGATGGCTCCGGGCAACTGCTAATGAAAATTGTGTAAGAGTCATTGAGAGATGGAGACAGGCGATCTAAGTCGACAGTGATTCACTGCAAGGTCTGGCTCGGCTGAGAGGCAAAACTGTTCAAATTTTGGGAGGAACAGTCTGGGCTGCTAGAAGACAAGGCAAGGATTCTTTGCGTATTTTCTAGAATGAACAATCAACAGGGGCCAGACAGCCAAATTTGTGTAATTTTCCAGAGGAACGGGTCGGGCTGCAAGAAGGGTCAGCAGGCAGGGATTGCGTAGTTTTTCTGGGGAACTGCCCGGGAGACTGGCAGCCAGATCTGCGCAATTCCCAGAGGGAACTTCCAGTTGGCTGTTGGGGTCACTGGTAGCCAGATATGTGCAATTCCCAGAGGGAACTGCTAGTTGGCTGCTACTTGTGCAATTCCTAGAGGGAACTGCCAGTTGGCTACTGGGGTCACTCGCAACCAAACTTGCGCAATTCCCAAAGGAAACTGCCAGTTGGCTGTTAGGGTCACTGGCAGCCAAACTTGCACAATTCCCAGAGGGAAATGCCAGTTGGCTACTAGGGTCACTGGCAGCTAGAATTGTGCAATTCCCAGAGGGAATTGCTAGTTGGATACTCAGTCACTGGCAGTAGAAACTGTGCAATTCCTGGAGGGAACAGACAGTCTGCTGCTGGGAGTTGCTGGCTAGGAAAACTGCATTAAGGCCGATAGGCCGGCCTACTGATCATCTCTGCACAATTTCTGCTCTAAGTTAACTGATGGGCAACGGGGGGCCTGCTCATGAGCACTGCACAATTTCTGAGATGAACAGTTGGTCGACTATCCGGGTGGCCAGCATGAGTGCTGATTAAAATGCTTGCGGCTAGCCCAGCTTCAAAGAACTAGCTTGGTGCTTCTGCGTTGTTCTAGTTGACAATCGATCAAGTCGAAAGAAGGGCGATGCTTTGGCTATCAACAAAGATTATGGTCGTCAGAACTTCAGCAAAAATGACTAAGTGTATGAACAGTCAAAAGATGCATAGGTGTTCATACAAACACACACTCATATGACTTGAGGACGAAACGACGAAACCATCCGAATATACATGTTCAACATGACTAACCAATGGTGCAAGTGACGAGCGTGACACTCATGATTGATCGTTCATAATCGAGACACTGCTTGTGCGACAGTGAATGTGACTCTGTGTGTGAGTGCGTCAGATGCTTTCATGGCGAACACATCAAACACATACAAGCAAAGACTTTGAGCATAACCAGAACATGGTCGCAAGCATGACTTAGTCATCAACATGCAAAGACTTGAGTATAATAAATTTCTAGGAAAATGTAAAGACTCACACGATCCCACGGAGTGAACTTGAGTGTGTGTAGTCATCAAGTGAAACTCTCCAAGGGAGGCTCCGAAATTGGTGCATACCAAAATTTTGGAGGGTGGTTGTAGCCTCTACAACATATCACTAGAAGGGTCTCACCAAGATGAATACGATGATAACATCCGAATTGATTTTTGGAAACTTGGAAGAAAGACAAAACAAAACAAAAACAAAAACTCATTCCCCTGACTGTACCGTGGGAGTTGGATTAGCATAGTAGACGCATTCCTAAGGGTAAGGAGGTGTGTTGGTGGTATTAGAGCTCTCAAGTTCAACACTTGGACCTAATGGGATTTATCACGAAAGGAATGAGGACTAAAGGTGTAGCACTCCCAACAAGTTTTGGGTTGAGACAATATTCATAGTTTAGGGCGGATAATTTAATGTGCTTCCCTGAAATATGATCTAATGCTAGGTTGTCCTAAATCTGGTGTATACATAACAACACTAAGTTGTGGAACGCTTCACATAATAGTTTGGATCTAAATATTACTAAGTGGCTAATCTTTTATGGTTAGTGTCTCCAAACACACAATATGATGATAATAATTCACGTTCTTTGAGATGATGTGATCATTAGATGGCTCCTCGAACGTTATAATAAATTGGACTTACTGTATTTTGGGAACTAATATTTGGTTTGGTAATTCTATAATAGTAGCTTGTGGACACCTTGTTGAGCATCCCCACCTACACGTATAAATTAAGGGTGATATTTGTCACAAGCCTTGATATCTTGGTAATTCTCTACTTGTCAAAACAATGACATTGCCTTTATATTGTGCCTTAGAATATACCTTAGAGCTCAGTTATCCTAAATTTCATCCATAACAACAATAAGCTTGGTTTACATTCTTGGGTTTTTATCCCTCACTTGAAAAGTTGTGTGCCTTGGATTAAAATAACATCCTCATTTTGTTGCTCCCAAATCAGGGCTACCATTGCTAGGTGAAAAGAATTCCAATTATTTTTTGGAAAATGATTTTATAAGATAAATTATGGTGGAAAATAACCAAGTTTCAGGTTGATGATGACATGGTGGAGTGTATAACATAGTATTTGCAAGTCACATAGTTCATAATCTTGTGGTGCCTCTAATTTTACTAGATTTATCTCATTCAAAATATTTTTAGGCACTAAGTATAGTACTGTATAATATGATTGTTCTCTTTATTGACACTGAAATTAGGTTATCTTGGTGTAATCCTACAACATCTAAATATGGCTATGTTGTAATTTTCGGGACAGCTAAATCTACCAAGACTACATGATGGTTGTTTTGTTGAGCCATTAGTATAAGTAGGTTTAGCCCTTGCATCATTTTGGAAAATTTTCATTTGCCTTCATTTATCTCTATGGCAAGGAATTTCCACCCATGTGGCAGGATTCAAAATACATGCACCATAGGTACTGGTTACAAAGTTATGGTTTAGGGATTGTTAGCAAATTAATTACAGGCGAAAGTGAATATTGTTTAAGTATGATGACATTTATTTTGTGCTGACTTGAGATCACCTACAGGTCTTGTTATGCATTCTCTTAAGGATTTTGAAAATGTACGATAGATGCATGTTAATGTACCATGTGGTGTCCTAACTAACTGTTGACCTTAGTAACAAGGCCAATTATTTCAAAATCATTTAGAGAAAAAACAAAAACAAAAAATTGAGCTAAATGGTAAATGTGGTCTCGATAAAGAGGTTGATTTTGATCACACTATTAGAATAGATCATAAAGTGAATTCTAACAATTACAAATGCAAGATGATAGTTATTACCAATGTGCATATGTGTTCATGAATTTGGAAGCAAACTTACATAGATGTTATTTTCAGTTTGTGATATATATATATATATATATAGCTGATAGCAATTCTATGGATGCATGAACAATTACAGAGAAACATGTTGAGTCCACTTGCACACGGAAAGACTCGGTGGCAGAGACAAGGAAAGGAAGTTGATTTTGTTGCACATATGTATGCATGGGCCATGTTATTTGTGTGTGGTTTTACTTGATGAGTGCAATTATGGATTTTATTTTCTTTTGCAATGTTGCCTTTTATTTTACCTATTGCATTTCCTCTTGATTTTATAATTCTCCCTTTATTTACATACTTGGGGTCCTTGGGACAAGATGCTTGGGTGGGAGGAAAGCCACGGATCTTTGAGGAAGAGGTAATGTACAATTTACATGGATAAGAACATGCTAAGGAAAATGAACAGGGAACACCATGAGGCAGGTTGGCATGAACATGGTAAGAGGCATATGCAAAAAAAAAATGGGTAAGTGGAATGTGACATGACAACCAAGTAGGTTGGTTGAGTCCAAAGAAGTGATGGGCAACAAAATGGTAAAAGGGAATTCTCTTAATCCAAACTTTATTGGCACATGTACTTGTATATTGCATACATGATTATGTTGATATGAAAATTCCATTTTGATTGATAGATTTTGTCAAAAGTCATTCTTTTGAAAGAATGATGGTCTATAGTCATTTAATGCAAACATGGATGCATGTAATACAACAAGGAAAGACAAACAAGTGGAGCAAGGGCTCTGGACTATTGATGCATATCTGGTGGAGCTCGAATAGAGTTCTGGATTCCCTTATAGATTTGAGGGTGGATGTATAAGTCTATGGATTCCCTTATTCTTTGTGCATATCTTCATGTGGCGTACATGTGTAAATGTGTATACATTGTACCGTGTATGTGGTATGGTGCCACAAGTATATGTATATGTGTTTATTACTTGTTTGGGACAGGTAGGTATGTGACAGTATGGGCCCGTGTGCTATGCAATGTTTTTCGGTGAAGGTGGGATAGCCTTTGTGTTCCCAACATTTTTGTCAACAGAAGGCTACCTGGTTTGGTAGTGCCCATAGTCATGATTAGGCTTATATATATATAACCCAATCGCAACTATGGGCACTACCAAACTAGGTATGTAATAATCATTGGTTGTAGGTATAAATATATAGATTCCCTTGATGATTTAGGGTGGAGGTAAACCTCTGGATTACCTTGTTGCTTTGGCATCCTATCCAGCAAGACTGTGGGGTTGGTACCTTGGCAGTTAGTCTGGAGGGTATGCCGAGCCCTAGAGCAACATGATTGTTGAGTTGGTACCTTGAAAAATAGTCTGGAGGGTACTAAGAGCCTTGGAGCAACCACTTTGGGTTGACATCTTGGCAGCGGAGGACATGTTATTGTTTATGAATATGCGCTTGCCAAGATAGGCAATTGATGTTGTGTGTGTGGGAGAAAAGAGAAAGCCATCAAACATAAGATAAACACTGATACTTTATTGATTTCTAAATTTTGATTTAGGACTTTGATTTATGATAGTTGGGTTCTTAATTAACTTGATATGATATTGTAACAACCCTAATGAAAATTCCATGTAATAAATGTTAAAAACAATAACCACGGATGAATCAGACACTTATTCCAAGCTAAATGTTGGGCAAGACATCCTAGGGCGTGTTCATTTTTGTTGTTTATGGCTAAGGAAAATGTCAAAGGCAATGCCTAAGGCATTAAAAGGCATTTTGGCACATTTATTTATGAAAATAATAGAAATTAGGAGAAAAATGAGGTGAAAGGTCACAGGTTGCATGTGAGGAGGAAAATGAAGGAAAATAATGGAAAATAAAGAAAATAGAGGTCTCATTCATAGAAAGGCTTATGAGGATCAGTTGGTAACCTTTTCTCAATTTAGTGTTGGAGCTCTCTCTCATTATTCTCTCTCTCTCATACTCTTGGATGCTTAGAGTTTTCTTGGAGCACTCTTGGAGGGTGTGGAATACTTGGATTCTTGGGGAAAGAAGGCAAAGGAAGAGCAGGAAAGTGCAAGAAGGCATCGACATCAACAACTACATCAATTTTCTTGCAGGTATCGAGTTGCATGTATGATTTCTTCACTAGTTCTGGCATGCATGGCATATGCATGTGGATTCTTGGTTGTGATATGTCATTGGCATGGAGGATGGCCTAGATCGATAGTGGATTGCCTAGCCTTTCCATTTCCTGGATAACCATGGTAATTGTGGGTTTACTTTCATTGTTTTTTTGGTTGGTTCTCATGTTCCCTTAGCTTGGGTTGAGTTATTAGTCATGGAAGCCCTGGTTGGACAAACGCTCTAGAAGCCCTGTAACAACTTGGGTTGAGTTACTAGCCCTAAAAGCCTTGGTTGGAAAAATGCTCTGGAAGCCCTTGGTGGGTTGAGTTACTAGTCCTGGAAGCCTTGGTTAGACAAACACTCTAGAAGGCCGGTGACAGTTGTGGGTTGAGTTACTAGTCCTGGAAGCCTTGGTTGGAAAAAACACTCTAGAAGCCTTAAAAGGCTTGGATGGAGACCAATCTAATGATGGTTTTGTTAGAGCCTAAATCTACCTCAGGCTAAGAAAGGTAGGATTAGGGTAACATCAAACCACGCTTAACCTGGTAGCTAGCCCTACTAGGTCAGGAGAGGGCTCTCTCCTGTCAATATCAGCAAAGTATGATCGATAAGGGCTTGAGATGACTGATCTTAGGCTAGGTATGTGTGCAAAAGAGTTTGATTGAATTTAATGATGTTTTTGTTGGCTCAGATGGAAAGGCAGATTTGGATCTAGGGAATGAAGCTCAGTTTTGCATAGATCTCTATGGGGCAAGGTAGGAAACTGATTGGTACTTCAAATTGAATGGGATGGAGATATTAGATAGGTGAGGAGTTGAAGAGGGTAAGAAAACCTCAGGGATCCTCTTCAAACAGCTAAGAACATCAATGACTAAGAAAACCCTAGGTAGAGCACTACAATTTCAATGGACTCTACCTATATTCTTGTTTGTTTTAGTTAAGAATAAACAAGATAGATAATGACATACATAAAAGATAATTGAAATTCACAATTATAGAAGAAAGCACTATACCAAAACAAAATTCCACATGAATCCCAAAGAGCGCTGCAAACCCTGGTCTCTATTCCTTAGCTAAAATTGCTGAAAAATGTATACAATGAAGCTCCAAGATTTTCTCAAAAGTCCAACCTTCTTCCAAATTCCAACCCCTACACTATGAAACTCATAAAATATATACATTTTCTCATCCTTGTACTAAGGGAATTGAGCTCAACCATTTTCTTCAAAATAGAATCAGTGACATTAAACTTGGGCTGCATTTTTGAAAATAGGTGTTGAAGATGAACCCGTATCTTCTAAACCATAGCACTTGCTACAAAACTGAAAGAGGTTTTTGTAGATAAGGTCATGATGGAAAAAAACCTCTCGCAAATTTGGAAAATGCATTTCTAGTTGCTTGCAATCTGTTCCACAAAATCATCTCTAAAACAGAAAATCATTAAAAAATCATATCTGTGAAAATGAGCTGTAAATATCTAGTCACGTATCCCAATTCATCACACCCGTGAATAAAATGAAAGAGGTTTTTGTTATATGGCTCGTGGTTAACAAAAAAATCCTTGGGTTTTGCAAAATTACTTTCCATCTGTTGTAAAATGGCTCCGTACTAAAATGACTAAAACAGTAAAAAATATGAAAATTTTGTTTTGTTTTAGTGTAGGCTCCAAATATCACTGTATATCTCCCACATAGTAGCACCTGTGCACAAACTGAAGGACAGTTTTGTTATTTGGTATGTGATGAACAAAAACCTCTTTCATTTTTGAAAAATTCCTTACCATTATTTCAGAAACTAATTTTGTACTAAACTTGTCATTGTGTGCAGCAACTGACCTCAAAACATGCATAACCAAGAATCACTCATTCATTTCGATCATATATTCTAAACCAGGAGCCGGTTACAGGAGCGTGATATACCATTGGAAATATTTTTCCGAGCTTCTTCTGATGGATACACTTGTGACATGTTTTGTGCTGAACATCATGTGCAAAACATCTAACAAAACCAGACATAGTAAGAGCTCATCTTGATCCCTGGTGATAGGCTGCGAAGACTGGAACTAACATCGGCTCCATTGGGGATGGCAACTCCTTGGAGGTGCCAAGAACTATAGATCTTTGGGAAAGTAGGCAGTGCCTTCATCCATTGGGCTATGGCGTCAATAACTTCGACAAACCAAAACCAAACTTTCTAACTCAATTTCAGGACTGAAATGTGACTTGAAACTGACTCAATTTCAAGAGTGAAATTGACTGAAAAACCTGACTCTATCAAACCAAACCAAAACTGAAATCATACCTCAGTTTTATAGCCTTCACCTCGGGCCCCAAACTAAAAGAATGAAAACAGTACACACTTGCAATGGAATTTAAACAAACCGATATGTACAATGATGCATATGACAGCAAGAAACACTTCACAAATAGTACCGTTTGAGTAGCCGACCGTTGACCGGCCCACCAGGATAGTCTTCACCATTCATTTCTTGCAAAAAGAAAGCAGTTTGGCCCCGATATGCAGCAATCTTGTAAGGTCCTTTCCAAAGATTTTCAAACTTGCCATGTTTACCTTTCTCTTCGTTTCTTGCATCCCATTTCAGCACTATGTCTTCTATTTGAAACTTGTACGCCTTTGCCTTTCGATCATATATCTTCTTGATTCTCTGTTGCAGCTTGAAGGTGTTCTGAAATACCTCATCTCTAGTTTGCTGCAAATGAATCATTTAATTGATTCTCCGCTGCAAATTATCATCTTCGCTACCTGCTTCTTGTAGAAGTTTGACCATCGGGACTGCCAGAGAGGTCGGGAAGACTGTGTCCACACCATACACAAGCTCAAAAGGAGACATGCCTATAGATTTATTTTGACTTACTCTGTCTGCCCAAAGTGCATTGACCAGCTTTTTATGCCAACTTTTCTTATTCGTTTCCAGCAACTTTTTGATAATGTTGACCAAAGATTTATTTGAAGATTCCGCCAATCCATTGCCTTGTGGGTAATAGGCAGTCGAGTGGCCCAAAGTGATTTGATATTTATGACAAAATTCAATCATTCTTTTAGATTTAAAGGTTTTTACATTGACAATGATCAGTTTATTGGAACAGCCAAAACGAGACAAAATGTTGTTTTCAAGGAATGAAATAATTACCGAATCAGTGGCCTGTCTCGTGGGAATCGCCTCAATCCATTTGGTGAAATAATCTGTCGTTATGAGGATCCACTTATGCTGCACTGAAGAAGAAGGATGGATCTTGCCAATGAAATCCAAACCCCACTGCTGAAATGGAGCACTTACTTCAATGGGTTTGAGTGGTAAAGGCTACAACTTCCTCTTACCTTGAAAAATCTGACATTCGTGGCAGCTTGCTACTGATTTGTACACATCAGCAAAAAGAGTTGGCCAATAATACCCTGCTCTCAAGATTTTATTGGCTATTGTCTTCCAGAAAAGATGGCCTCCACAATCTCCTTTATGAAAGTCTTCCATAACCTGTTTTGCCTCTTCTTCCACTAAACAATTGAGCAAGACACCACCGGGATCTTCCTAGTAAGGTGTGTTATTCATGATACAAAATTTTGCACCCTTCAATTTCAGTGTCCTACTTTTTTTCTTAGCTATTCCAGGTGGTGATGATAGATTTTGGAGTACATAAACGATGTCTGAATACCAAGGAGAAAGAAGAAAATTTTCTGATACCTGAGCGGGCAGACTCTCTTCATCTTCCTCAGACATAGCAGCAATGAGATTAATGTCCAAGGCGTGTAAATTTGACTCAACCATTAGTTTAGCCAGCCCCTGTTCTTTGATGAGCTTTGTTGGTTTGATTTCCACGTCATATTCCAACAAGGCAGCAATCCATTTGCCTTTCCTCCCCTCTGGATCTGTTTACACTAAGACATCCTTAACAGTAGCATTAGGGACATAAGCAAGGATATGAGAATGCAAAATATAAACCCGAAAATCTTTCAATACCTTTACCAAATCAAGGGTCTGTTTTTCAATGATATTATACTTTAATGTTGCATCCCTCATGGTTCTGCTAAAAAATGCAATTGGTTCTCGAGCTGGTCTCTTTTCTGCATCAAGACCACTGCCATAGTATAATCCGAGGCAAATGAAAACAAAATAAAATCCTAAGTATAGTCGAGCTGATCAAAACTGGAGTTGAAGAAAGAGCAAATTTCACCAAATTGGAGGACTTAACTGCTTCCTCAGTCCACCTTACTACACTATCTTTTTTGAGCATGTTTGTGACTTCCCTTAAATGTTCTGCAAGATTGGGCAGAAAGCGACGTAAGAAATTTATCTTACCATTGAATGATTGGATTTCTTTCTTACTTCATGGAAAATCAATCTTTTGATCAGCCTCCACCCGAGCTGGAACAATGCGGATGCCCTCCTTTGATATAATATGACCGAGAAGCTTGCCTTCATCCATGGCAAACAGACTTTTCTTTGGATTGAGAGATATACCATACTTCCTACACCACTGAAAAACAATCTTCAAATGATAATGGTGCTCTTCATCTCAATTAGAGAAAACTGTCAAATCATCAAGATAAACAACTAGAAAGACATCTTTTTCATTAGCAAATGTGATATCCATTGCCCGTTGAAAGGTTGCACCAGCATTTTTCAATCCGAAAGGCATCTTTGCATAGTGAAAAGTTCCCCACGAACTGGTGAACGTTGTTTTGTCTCTATCATCCTCATGGACCATAATTTGGTTATAACCCGAATACCCATCGAGTAGCGACATGCGGGATGCTCCAACTACTCTCTGAAGTATGTGATCCATCTTAGGCAATGGATAGTTGTCTTTCAAAGATAATTTATTCAGATTTATAAAATCAATACATAGCCGAATCTCACCTATTTTCTTGCGCACAGGCACCAAGTTTGAAATCCAATCTGAAAATCTTATGGGGACAATGATACCAGCTTTGTACAACTGATTCACTTCCTTCTCAATTGAGGGTAGCAACTTCGGTTTTATTATTCTTAGCTTCTGATGAAAAGGCTTTTGATTTGTCTTGATCGGGATGACATGTTGAATTATGCTTTTATCATATGCCTTCAAATCTGAATAATCCCAAGCAAATACATCAGTAAAAGAAGATAGTAAACTGACATATTTTGCTTTTACCTGTGGAGACAACGCCTTTGATAATTTCACCATTTTAAGATTTTCAGCTGATTCAATGTTCACATCCTCAACTCCTTTCTCGGTTGGCAACAAGCTCGGTTTTCGAGCCACATCATCCTGATCGAACAGCTCCTCTAAAGGTATTAGACCTTTAGGAATGATGTTGTCTTTCAGCTGCAAAACTTCCATATGATTGACTTCTATATCCGCCTCACCATCATCATACTTCACATCAATAGAAGTGTCTTTGAATTTACCTTCATTTTGTAGAAATTCATCGATCTCTTCATCATCTTGAAACATTTGCCAATACCTTTGATTGTCGGGGACAGCTGGACGATGTTTCACATGAATCTCAAACTTGTTGTTTGAATTCATCGGAATTTTCAAATTACTTGCCGCTGTTGCAAGTGAATCTGCAATGACATTCTGAACACGAGGGACACATGTCAAAGTGTAATCTGAAAATACTTTCAAGATATCTAATACCGCATTGTGGTAGGCCAACATTCGAGGATGCTTAGCTTGGTATTCCCCTTTCACCTGCTTGATAACTAACTCGGAGTCGCCATACACTGAAATCCTTTTAGCATTCAATTTTATAATAATTTTCAAACCAACAATTAAAGCCTCATATTCAGCCTCATTATTTGAACAGTCAAAAGCTAGTTTATAAGAACAGATCCTTACATTGCTTGGCACTTTGTTTTGGGCGAAAACAGGGTTGCGTATCCAAATGCCAATTCCAACACCTTCCCTTCCTACCATGCCATCAAAATCAATGCTCCACAGGCCTGCTTTTTCCTCTTCCAAATGCTGAAATTATGTTTGCTCTATTTCTCTTCCTTGTTATCCATCAATATGTTGCTGCTATCGGAAGGTTGATTGCTCAGCAGTACTATAAAGTCTTTGTCTTTCTTGCTTTAAGACCTCTCTGAAATTTTCAGTGATCTCGGGAATGTCTTCTACTTCAACTACTTGGCTATTTACATCATTAAAGCTATCTGAATACAAAACAAATGATTCTAAATCAGTATCTACATAGTTGATTGGATGATTTATCGGTTTCTCCTTGCTAGTGATCATGTACTTCATCTTTTGTTCCTGGTATAGTTTCCTCATTTGACCGAACATGGGAATGTTAGCATAAGAGAAATCAAGCTCCATTGTCCCTTTAATCTTTGCTCCCCAAGTTCTAGAAATAAGCATGCCAAATCTGGGAGGTATATCTGCCACAACCACGTCCATCAAAACATTTTTAGCCGGAATCTGATCCAAACTGACCAACAAATCCTTGATAAGGCCAATGCACCTTACTCTGCTAGAATCAAAAGAGTAAAGGCCATGATACTTTCTAGTGATATTCAATCCCAATTTCTCCATGATGGCCATAGGCATGAGATTATGAGAGGCTCCGGAATCAAACATAGCATTGTGTAACACATAGTCATGCACCCTGAGACTGATGTAAAAAGGAGCTACATCACTATCTTAAAATTGAACTTCCAATGCTGGACCAAAAATCAACTCAGGCCTATCATCTTCCACGTTCACCATATCAGGTGATGGATCTAAATTCAAAATCTTAGACACCTGACCTTTGTTGTTGTTGTTCTTCATCAACTCAATCAAAGGAATAGATACTTCTAGCTTAGTAATTTCATTTTCTATGTTAAAAACTAAAATTTTCTCTACCTCTTTCGCTGAAACATCCTTCTTTTCAGTTTTCTCCTTCGACACACTTGGCTGATTGGATCTTTCATTTGCTGATGGCATTTTGTTGGTGGTGGGATCAACTATCTCTTTTCCCTTTTTCTGCACAATGGGAGGATCATTCTTTAGCGCTGCTGCCTCCTTCATCTTCTGAATTTGATTTATGGTCACATCTCTACTTCGGATTGAATATTGTCGTTGTTGGGTTGACAAAGCATTCATGTATCCTCTTTGGTATTCATCAGACTCTTCCTCAAGAACTGTTTCATTTGCCAAAATGAAATTTTCGTCCCTTTGTATAGCTGAAATCTCGGAATACTCCTCATCTTCAGTGATAAAAATTGGCATATCATCGGGTGTAAAGAAATGATTCTCTTCTCTAATCACATTCTCCTCGTCATCTGATTCCGGACCATGTACAAAATTATGCTGTAAGGGTGTCTTCACCTACTGCTGCGCTGCTTGGTCTTGTGCTCGCTGCTCTCTTTGTTTGATCCTAAATTATGGTTGCTGCTGACCACGGAAGTTGGGATTTCTGACTTGTGGTTCAATCTTGTCAATTGTCAATATATCAAACATCTTCTCCATCTTCCAAAGCACCTGATCTGAAGTGGAAACCTCTTCCTTTATTGTTACTTTCTTTTCAGCCTTTGTTCTAGCTCTCTTGGCAAGCAAATTTGCTTCAACGTTGACTGCAATCTTCTGCATGTCTTCCAAAGTGGCCGGATCTCTTTCTCTTAATTGATAGGCCATATCAGGATCAAAACCATCCGGAAACTTAATCAAGGCCAGCACCATAGGTGGCTTTATATGATTAGGAATTGCATTGTAAACAGAATTGAATCTAATACAATAATCTTGGACAGACTCACCAACATTGTGTTTGATGTTCTCATATTCGAAAAGGATCCGAAGAGGATTTTTCTTCACTTCCCATCGATCCAAGAATTCTCTCTGCAAATTAGCCAATGTAGTGATACTTGTAGCCGGCAAAGCTCTGAACCATTTCCTTACTTCACCACCAAAGGTTTGTACAAACAGTCTCATTGTCACATTTTCTGCATCAATCTCATGAAGGTCGAAGAAATCTGTCATCCTATCCACATGTTGTTGAGTTGTAACGCCATGAGGAGTGCCATCAAATAATGGGATTTTTCTTAGATAATCAGTGGGCATATCATCTAAATTTTGAGGCAGCACAAGGGGTGCAAAACGAGCAGCCATTGCTCTTAGTGGATTTGCAATCGGTCTTGGGGATGTTGGGGGAGTGGGTGCAGTTGATGTATGGGGTATATGAGGTGTGTGTGGAGGCAAAGAAATTTTGGATGTTTGAGGAGTAGGAGGAGTGGACGGAGGTGACACCACTGTAGATTTTTTATCAAAGATAGAAGGCTGCACGGGGATGGTGGGAATGAAAGGAGTTTCGGTGGGAATTCCGGAGCTAGATGCAATCACGGAGGACCCAAGGGTTGCAGATGCAGTTTCTAAGAAATCAGCGATGTTCAAAGCCACGATTGAAGTGTGGAGTTGTTTCAAGATATAATCATCAATTGATTTATTAGCCTTTTCAGTTTCAAGATCTTTGACAAATTATGGATTTAGGACAATAGAACCAACAGTGCTTTCAGATTTAGTCTCAAACAATGAAAGATCAAATTGTTCGTCAAACTCAAGATCTTCAAGATACTCAAAAACCACAAGACATGAATGAGATTTGAACATGGGAATCACAAAACTTTCTTGACGAAGGATTCTTGGAATAAGATTGGGATTTTCGTACATAGGAGGAGGATCAGGATCCGGATTTGCTCTGCTATATCTTCTGGAAGCCAGTGTGTTACTATTTCCAAGAAATCAAATGGACATTAGCAACTTGTTTAGCCTATCAAATTCTAAACTTATCATCCAAAAGCTTAGAATTATCACATGTACTGGGGTGTTTTGCAGGCTAGATATTTTGTTTATAAGACTAGACTGGAGATTGACTGAAGTAGCTTTTATCTACTTGCGCTAATGCAAAGCAAAAGTGTTTCGAAGGCTACCTGGCTAATCTTCAGACTCCGTGTGCAGTTTATAAAATGAAGAACACTAACAAACAAACAATTTCTTCCCCAGTACAGTCGCCACTATGTTAGATCCTAAATCTACCTTAGGCTAAGAAAGGTAGGATCTAGGGTAATATCAAACTACGCTTAACCTGGTAGCTAGCCCTACCAGGCCGGGAGAGGGCTCTCTCCTGTCAATCTCAGCAAAGTATGATCAATAAGGGCTTGAGATGACTGATATGATGATTAATATTAGGCTAGGTATGTGTGCAAAAGAGTTTGATTTAATTTAATGATGTTTTTGTTGGCTCAGATGGAAAGGCAGATTTGGGTCTGGGGAATGAGGCTCAGTTTTGTAGAGATCTTTATGGGGCAAGGTAAGCAACTGATTTGTACTTCAAATTGAATGGGATGGAGAGATTAGATAGGTGAGGAGTTTAAGAGGCAAGAAAACCTCAGGGATCCTCTTCAAATAGTTGAAAACATCAATAACTAAGCAAACCCTAGGTAGAGCACTACAATTTCAATGGATTCTACCTATATTCTTGTTTGTTTTAGTTAAGAAGAAACAAGATATATAATGACATACATAAAATATAAGTGAAACTCACAATTACAGAAAAAAGCACTATACCAAAACAAAATGCCACATGAATCCCAAAGAGTGCAGCAAACCTTGGTCTCTATTCCTTAGCCAAAATTGCCGGAAAATGTATACAATGAAGCTCCGATATTTTCTCAAAATTCCAACCTTCTACCAAATTCCAACCCCTACACTATGAAATTCATAAAATATATACATTTTCTCATCCTTGTACTAAGGGAATTGAGCTCAACCATTTTCTTCAAAATAGAATCAGTTACATTAAACTTAGGCCGAATTTCTGAAAAAAGGTGTTGAAGATGAACTCGTATATCCTAAACCATAGAACCTGTTACAAAACTAAAAGAGGTTTTTGTTAAGGTCATGATGGAGAAAAACCTCTCTCAAATTTTGAAAATTCGTTTCCAGCTGCTCGCAATCTGTTCCACAAAATCATCTCTAAAACAGAAAATCATTAAAAATTTAAATCTGTGAAAATGAGCTGTAAATATCTAGTCACATATCCCAATTCCTGACACCTGTGAATAAAATTAAAGAGGTTTTTGTTATATGGCTCGTGGTTAACAAAAAACTCCATGGATTTTTCAAAATTAATTTCCATCTGTTGTAAAATGGCCCCGCACTAAAATGACTAAAACAGTAAAAAAATATGAAAATTTTGCTTTGTTTTAATGTAGGCTCCAAATATCACTGTATATCTCCCACATAGTAGCACTTGTGCATAAACCGAAGGAGTTTTTTGTTATTTGGTATGTGATGAACAAAAACCTCTTTCACTTTTGAAAAATTCCTTACCATTATTTCAGAAACTGATTTTGTACTAAACTTGTCATTGTGTGCAACAACTGACCTCAAAACATGCATAACCAAGAATCACTCATTCATTTTGATCATATCTTCTAATCCAGGAGCAGGTTACGAGATTGTGATATACCATTGGAAATATTTTTCCGAGCTTCTTCTGATGGATACACTTGTGACATGTTTTGTGTTGAACATCATGTGCAAAACATCTAACAAAACCAGACATAGTAAGAGCTCATGTTGATCCCTGGTGACTGGCTGCGAAGACTGGAACTAACAGGTTTTGTGATGTCTGACCTTGAGGTGGAATCATTGTTTGATGGGTTGAGGTGGATGGCCTCTAGAAGCCTTGGATGAGTTTTGATTATTGAGTTTTATGAGATCCCACATTCATGCTTGCAATATGGCACGGGGGTGAATGGTTGAAGAGAGATTTGGCTCAGCCATTCTATGGTCGGATGGAACGTGGCAGTCCCATCTTTGGTTGGTTAATTGCATTAATTAATGAGAAATACTTTCCCTTGATTTCCATGTGTAAAGGTATTGATGTATTTATGCATTTGATGGTTGTCATGTTTATTGTATTTCTATTTCTATTATGTTGGTTATATGCACATTTTATGACAACAGTTATGTAATGTTTATGAGTTGATACATTTACTCGTGTATGTCTATATGATGTTATGATTATGTTATACATGTATCACACTGACTTGGTAATCTTGCAGACAAGTATCCCCCCCGAGCTATACTAAGGTATGTTGGTTTATTGTGATTTGGTTTTTCTAACATATTATGCCTTTCAGGAAGAAATATCAAATTGTTAGCAAGATGGTTGACTATAGAGACTCTCCTTATGAATCCAAAGAGTAGTATGGTGTTGGTAACTCTTTCGACTTGGCAGTGACACTGAGAAGTTTAAAGGAAGAGATCAGGAGTTGTAAGGCGAATAATGACATAATCATGCAGTCACGGGAAAAGTTAGCAAAGGTAAATGTAGTCATACTTCAGAGCTTGTCGGATTTGCAATGACAAGGACCGCTCCGGATCAGTCATGAGCAAGAGGACAAAAGTAATGGGGCATATGGAAGTAGGTCTCGTAGTAGACATAGGTCGGACCGATCTAACACTATCCGAGATGCTAGATTGTTGGACACTCCGGAGAGGAGAAGGGATAGACACAAGTACTATTCTAGTTATGATTCAGATAGGCATTATGATTGTCATCGGTATCATCCTTACATGAGGAGTGATAGGGGGTATTTGTCGTATGAATTTAAGAAATCGAAG
This sequence comes from Pinus taeda, assembly GCA_000404065.3. NCBI lineage: Eukaryota > Viridiplantae > Streptophyta > Pinopsida > Pinales > Pinaceae > Pinus > Pinus taeda. The sequence goes on from APFE030982549.1 coordinate 186,453, forward strand.
CCACCTACATTTGATGAGGAAATGAAGAAACCATAGTATGAAGAGGCATGGCTGCTTGGCATGAGGAAGTTCTTCAGGTTGCATGATTATTCAGAGAACATGAAATCTAGAGTAGCTACCTTAAGTCTCAAAGGTAAAGAAGACATCTGGTGGGAAGATGTGAAGAATGTCAGGTGTATTTATGAGGAATATTTGTCTTGGAGTGAGTTTGAGTGGTTATTTAAGAAGAAATACTTGTCAGAAAGGTACTTTGATGACATAGCAAAAGAATTTTATGAACTAAAGATGGGTTCTATCACAAATGATGAGTACACTAGTAGGTTCTTGGAGTTACTGAGGTATGTGCCTTACCTCACAGAGGAGAAGGCTAAGATTCAAAGGTTCATTAACGGGTTACCAGTTGCATTCAAAGACAGGATTGAATTCGATGAGCCTAGATCATTGGAGAAGGCCATTCGAAAGCTAAAGCATTGCAATGAGCAATCAAAGTGCAAAACTGAGACTAAACCAGCCTGGAGAGGTAATGTAAAAAACAAAGGAAAATGGGATAAAAAGTGAGCAAGGCCACACGGTACATATGACAAGGAGAATATCGCGCCACCTAAGAGGTTTAATGCATCAGATAGAGGACAGGTACATCAAGCTAAAGAGAAGAATAAGGATGGAGGTTGGAAGTCCATAGAGTGTTGGACTTGTAGCAAGGACCATCATGGGAGAGATTGTCTGCAAAATCAGGGTGATAAACCCCAGATATATAGTGCACTGGAGTTGCATACTATTGGAGATGTAGGTAAGAGTATTCCTTGTATCTATGCAGTCATGGACAACGAGCAAGCAGAACACCAGGCATTTATCATTGAGATGGGTGGTAAGTTTTGTGATCAAGTTATTTCTATTTTGATCGACCATCGATCTAATTATAGCTATGTTAATCCTGACTTGGTGGATAAGTGTGGTTTAACTAAGGAATTGCATGTAAAGTCTTGATTAGTTCAATTGGCTACAAGTATGAAGGAGTGAGTTCATCATTGATTAAGAGCTTGTGCATTTGAATTAAATGGTATGCCTACCGTAACACATTTGAATGTTTTACCGTTGGGTTCATACAATATGTTATTGGGCATGGATTGGTTGTATCTACATAGAACCAAGGTTGATTTTTATGACAAATCTATTGAGTGTGTTTGATGACAATGGAGAACCAAGAGTCTTGCAGGGTAATAAGAAAGCCACATCAATTACGATGGTGATAGTTATGCAAGAAAAGTGTAGCCATAGGAAAGGGTGCAAGCTATTTGTAGTACAAATTTCTAGTGATAAGGGTAAGGAGGTTAAGGATGTAGATATGTTGAACAAGTACCCAGGTTTACAACACTTCAGGGATGTATTTCCTGAGGAAATTACAAAGTTGCCACCTCATATGGAGGTAGACTTTTCTATTGAGTTAGTGCTAGGGGCAGCTCCAGCATCGAAAGCACCTTATGGGATGAGCACACTTGAGTTGGTTGAGTTAAAGTTGTAGCTGAAGGGAATGTTGGACAATGGATACATTAGGCCAAGTGTATCACCTCGGGGCACACCGATCTTGTTTGTGAGGAAGAAAGATGGTACCCTCAGATTATGCATTGATTATAGGTAGTTGAACAAAGTGACTATGAAAAACAGATACCCTTTGTCAGGATTGATGACTTGTTCAATGAGCTGAAGGGAGCAACAGTGTTCTCAAAGATTGACTTGAGATCCGGATACCATCAGGTATGCATCAAAGAGGAAGATATATACAAGACTACGTTCATGATCGGGTGTGGGCAATATGAGTTTGTTTTTGTTCCATCTGGCTTAACAAATGCTCAAGCTACATTCATGTGTTTGATGAATAGTGTGTTGTGTCGATATTTGGATAAGTTTGTCATTGTGTTCATTAATGATATACTGGTATATTCTAAAAATGAGGAAGAGCATGTCGAGTACTTAGCAACAGTGTTGAGGTTGTTGAGAGAGCATCAGTTGTATGCTAAGCTCAACAAATGTAGTTTCTTTTAGACCAAGGTATATTACTTGGGACATGTTGTCTCCAAGGAGGGAATTGTAGTAGATCCAAGAAGATAAGGGCCATCATGGAGTGGGTAGCTCCTAAGAGTGTGGGTGAGGTGAGATATTTCATGGGCTTGGCAAGATATTATAGGATGTTCATCAGGAACTTCCTGTAGATTACTTACCCCATTACATCATTGCAGAGGAAAGGTAAGAAGTTAAAATGGACTGAGGAGTGTGAGGCTAGCTTTGAGCAGATCAAGTAGTTGTTGAAACATGCACCAGTGCTACAGATTGCAAATCCGGACAAAGAGTTCATAGTATGTACAGATGCTTGCAAGAGAGGACTTGGTGGAGTCCTTATGCAGGATGGACAGGTGGTACGTTATGAGTCCCGGAAACTAAATGAGCACAAGCAGAATTATCCCATGCATGATCTTCAGTAAGAAACAATTATACATGCATTGAATATGTGGTGGCATTATCTTCTTGGCAAGCGGTTTGTGCTTATGAGTGATCAAATTGGGTTGAGATATTTGTTCGACCAATTGAATCTCAATGACGGGCAGGCTAGATGGTTGGCCATGATCAAAGAGTTTGATTTCGAGATCAGGTACATCAAAGATAAGTAGAATAGGGTGGCAGACTCTCTCAGTAAACTGATACAAATACATCACTCGGCATCTATGAGATCTTATGGGACAAATTTACAAGGTAGGATCTTGCAGGAAAGACAACAAGATGTCAGATATATGGAGATCATGCATAGGTTGCAGCAGAATACAGGTACAAGTACATGTGATAGTACAGATACATGTACAGGTGATGGTACAGGTATAAGTACAAATACAGGTATAGGTGCAAGTGCAAGTTCACATGGCATGGACTATTGTCTTACAATAGAGGGATTGGTCAAGTTCTGAGACAGGATATATGTAGCAGATAACAGTGAACTCAAGAAGGTGATCTTGAGTGAATTTCACGAAAAACCTTATTCGGGTCACCCGGGTTATTAGAAGACACTCACAACAATGAAGAGATCTTACTATTGGCCAAACTTGAAGAGGGATGTAGCAGAGTTTGTGGCTAGATGTTTCAATTGTTAGCGAGTGAAAGCAGAGTGTAAATATCTAGGTGGACTACTACAACCGATCGCGATTCTAGAGTGGAAATGGGAGGTCATTTCCATGGACTTCATCATAGGGTTTCCGAAGACAAAAATACAACATGATTCCATTATGGTTATTATGGACAGGTTGACAAAGGTTGCAAACTTCATTCTAGTGAAGTCTACATTTTCAGCTAGTGTGTGGCATAGGTATTCATCCAAGACATGGTTAGACTACATGGTGTTCCAAAGAAGATTATGTTAGACAGGGATGCGAAGTTCACTTCCAAGTTTTGGAAGGAGTTATTTGCAAGTTTGGGCACCGAGTTGGCCTTCAACACAGCTTATCACCCGTAGATAGATGGACAGACGGAGAGGGTCAAAAGGATATTGGAGGACATGTACAGGATGTATGTGATGCATCAATAGAGGAAGTGGGAAGAGTATCTCCCTTTGGTCGAGTTTTCATACAACAACGATTATCAAGAGTCACTGAGGATGAGTCCTTTTGAGCCATTGTATGGGTGAAGTTGTAACACTCTCATTAGTTGGAGTAATCCAGTTAGCAGAGTATTGATTGGACCAGATTTGTTGGTAGACATGGAACATAAGATGCAAGTGATCAAGAAGAATCTCAAGGCAACACAGGACAGGCAGAAGAGTTATGCAAATAGGAATGGATTATTCAAGGAATTCTAGGTTGGGGAACAGGTGTACTTTCGCATCAAACCGAAGAAGAGCTCCTTATGGATTGGATCATGTGCCAAGTTGGCACCACGGTTTTGTGGACCCTTCAGTATCATTGAGAGGGTT
>APFE030982549.1:190757-211745 GCA_000404065.3 Pinus taeda
GTTAAAGTCAAATGGAAGCACTTTGGGCCCGATGAAGCTACATGGAAGATGGCGAATCAGATGCGGGCCATGTATCCTTCCTTGTTTGTCGATTAAGGCAAAGCAACTTTGGCATGGTGGTTTGGTGATTGCTTATGGTGGTTTGGTGATTGCTTATGGTGGTTAGTAGTTACTTTATGGTGGTTTAGTATTTGCTTATGATGGCTTGATATATGCTTCATGGTGGTTTAGTATTTGGTTTATGTTGGTTTATTATATGCTTTATGGTGATCGATATATGCTTTAAGATGGTTATATGATGCTTTGATATATATGCTTAGATATGATGTTAGTATATGTTTGATATATGGTTCGACATATGTTTTGGTATATATAATTTTGATGATGTTACTATATGTACACCCATGTATGGATGTAAATACCGTAATGAGTTGTGTTATAAAGCTCCACTATGTGGTATGGGTGTCATGTTATTATGATTATGTTGTTATGTTATTATGCTATCATGGGGTTATCTTATCATGATGTTATGATGTCATATGGATTGGCACTCAGCATAATGATCATTGTAAATATTGTAATGAATTGTGTTATAAGGCTCCACTATGTGGTATGTTGTCATGTTGTCATGATGTTCTTCTCTTGAGCAGATCGTTCATTGTAAATACAACATTGAGTTGTGCTATAAAGCTCCATAAGCAGTATGTCTTCTTTCAGCAAATTGTTGAGGTATATGTGTGATTGAACACCGAGGACGGTGTCCCCCAAGGGAGAGGGTTCTATAACAACCCTGGTGAAACTTCAACGTAATAAATGTTAAAAACAATAACCATAGATGACTGGGACACTTATTCCAAGTTTAATGTTGGGCAGGACATCCTAGGGGGTGTTCATTTGGTTGTTTATGACTAAGGAAATTGGCAAAGGCAATGGCTAAGGCATTAAAAGGCATTTTGGCACATTTATTTATGAAAATAATGGAAATTAGGAGAAAAAGGAGGTGAAAGGTCACAAGTTGCATGTGAGGAGGAAAATGAAGGAAAATAATGGAAAATGAAGAAAATAGATGTCTCATTCATAAAAAGGCTTATGAGGATTAGTTGGTAACATTTTGTCAGATCAATGTTGGAGCTCTCTCTCATTATTCTCTCTCTCCCATACTCTTGGATGCTTAGAGTTTTCTTGGAGCACTCTTGGAGGGTGGGCATACTTGGATTCTTGGAGCAAGAAGGCAAAGGAAGAGCATGAAAGTGCAAGAAGCCATTGGCATCAGCAGCTACATCAGATTTGCTTGCAGGTACCAAGTTGCATGTATGATTTCTTCACTAGTTTTGGTATGCATGGCATATGCATGTGGATTCTTGGTATGATCCGTCATTAGCATGGAGCATGGCCTAGATCAACAGTGGATTACCTAGCCTTTCCATTTCCTGGATAGTCATGGTAATTGGGGGTTTACTTTCATTCTTTTGTTTTGGTTGGTTCTCATGTTTCCTTAGCTTGGGTTGAGTTATTAGTCATGGAAGCCCTGGTTGGACAAACGCTTTGGAAGCCCTGTAATAACTTGGTTTGAGTTACTAGTCCTGGAAGCCTTGGTTGGACAAACACTCTGGAAGCCCTTGGTGGTTTGGGTTATTAGTCCTGGAAGACTTGATTGGACAAACGCTTTGGAAGCCTGGCGGAAACTGTGGGTTGATTTACTAGTCCTAGAAGCCTTGGTTGGAACAAACGCTCTGGAAGCCCTAGAAGGCTTGGATGGAGACCAATCTGATGATGGTTTTTTGATGTCCAGCCTTGAGGTGGAAACATTGTTTGATGGGTTGAGGTGTATGGCCTCCGGAAGCCTTGGATGAGTTTTGATTGATGCATTTTATGAGATCCCACATTCATGCTTGGAATATGGCATCGGGGTGAATGGCTGAAGAGACATTTGGCTCAACCATTCTGTGGTTGAGTGGAACATGATAGTCCCATCTCTGGTTGGTTCATTGCATTCATTAATGAGAAATCCTTTCCCTTGATTTCCATGTGTAAAGGTACTAATGTATTTATGGATTTGATGGTTGTCATGTTTATTGTATTTATGTTCCTATTATGTTGGTTATATGCACATTTTATGACAGCAATTATGTATGGATTTTAACATGTTTTTACTTGTATGTGAATGGATAATGTGCCTATGACCTAATAGATGATAATGAAACAAATGGCATGAGGGAACAACGGTTCATAGTGATTCTCAGATAAGTATGAGATCCCTATGCTTAACTTTGTTATTTACAACTGTAAATTACATGTCGATGATATGTTTGATGAAATTCTTGTCATGGCTAGTAGGGATCTAGTCAAGGTCTTGAACAAGTATTTTCTTTAATTTTGTCATTTCCATGTTAATTTACCGATCTAAAGAGATGGTTCAATTATAGGCAGTTACCTGGGCTCTGGTCCTGAAAAAGTGGCTCAAATCCTAGAATCATTGGCATTGCACTGACAATTTTCATCCACAGTTGCTAGTAGACAGGCCTGTGAGAGCGACTTTAGGTTGTTGTTTGCTCCCTGACCCATAACATGAGAGTGACTATGGCCCAAGAGACCTAAAACAATAGTGGGACCTAGGGAAAAGTTGTCTGAGTGGCTGACTTGTTCTCTGAGGGTTCAATTGATGATGTTGGATGTCTATATGGTGTGTTTCTATCGGTTCCACTTCCTTAATGTGACTTAGGAGGTCAAATCATATCATAATGGCCTCTCGTCACATGTTTACCCTGATTGGTTGGTTGCTTGGGTAGATGTGGGAGGGTGTCACAGATATTTTGATGGTTTGGTTTATAAACTAACCTAATTTTGTTGTAGGAATTATGGAAATATAGGTTCACTGCAAGGATAAACTGCTAATAAGGTATAATTTACATTCATTTAAAAAAAATTATGATGAGTCTCATGTGATTTGCATCTCTATGATGTAGGAATAGACATGAAACTGCTTAATTTAGATGAACAAAGCTAGCCGCATGATGGAATAACATGAGTACAAAAGCAAAAGATTCCAAGAACATGGCCATTCTGGGACACTAGCACCAATGGTGCCAAATAATTTCCATAAAGCATGTTCTGACCAATACGATACTTTTGAGGCGAGGATGTGTTAAAAAGTATAACTAGATTTGGTCTTCATAATGACATGTGTAATCATGATTTTATGTAATTGATGTAAAGAAGAAAATAAAATTATTTTTGTAATGCTTAAGCCATGGGTTTCATGCTCAAGGAATTTTATTTCTAGTTAAGGCTCCCATTATGATACTTTAGGATTTGTCATCATGTCGTTAAGTCGATTGAGTCAATGTGAAAGATGAAAGACCCATTTGGGCATGTATTTCATTCTAAAAGAAAAATTGTGAACCCTCCAAAACCATGTCACATGGTCACCTTAAAGTCAGCCAAAAGATGTTTTTAGTAGGACATGTTGGCCCAAGAACCAGTTCAAGTCGGCTTATTTTGGATGCACTGACCACTATATATATGCAACTCAACCTTCATTTGGAGACAAGATTTTCGGTCAAGCAATCTACAATAGAAAGAAGAGCGAATATCACAAGGAGTAGTCTCATAACCAACGAAGTGAAAGGAAAGAAGAGAAAATAAGTCTAACAATGTTTTTTCGTATTTTCTCTTCACACGTGTGGCATAAATTAGGGTTTATTTTCTCTTCACATTTTCTAATCATCCTACATTATTTTATTACCGGGGCAGAGACTATAGCCACAAGTGGAATGATGATCTTGTTGGACCAGTCACAGTAATATAATAGTATCGTTGCAAATATACCTACATTATATAAGGAGAGGATTCAGGGAATATCTATCCTAGTTGTTTGGGTTTCCACTGTCTAAATGTTGGAAATGTTATGTCTTCTCCAGTCGGTATTCAAACCAAAAAACATTGAAGGGCGACCTAGGCTCCTCGATCATTCATTAAATAAATGATATTAAATTAAAGGTTCAAAACATAAGAATATCTCGACATAATAGTTGAGTGTCATCCAAAAATCGATTAAGCCTTTTGGCATGAAAAAGAAAAAGAGTGCAAGCATGCACTAGTGAACTTATGTTAAATTGTGCCAAACTACCTATAGTCTTGTGTGTAGTTCACGAGATTAAAATGATAACAAATTGTTATTGACAAGTTCAACTCAATGGTGTAATGACGAGGAGGTTCAAATGTGTCCTCTCTTGTACATGGAAAAGGGATTATAACATGGGAACTCTCAGACAGTTGATCTAGTAGTCATCACAATTATCCCTGTGGTTGAACGAGTCATAGGACATATAAACATGCTTATGACCAGCGCATCACAACCATAATATCGTACAACTTGAAGCAAAAGCGTATAGCCTCAAAAATCTGAATGAGAATGGGTGTGCTGGTGAATAGTGTATAGCGTAGGAACTGAGCTAAAGTCCCTGACACATTCATTTAATACTAGCCTAATGTATTCATTGGGCACCGCATAAGCTTGTGCGAAGCGATTTAGGCTCATGCACCTGTGTATCATTATATATATATATATATATATATATATATATATAGAGAGAGAGAGAGAGAAAGGAGAAGAGGAGAGAGAGAGAAGAGAGAGAGAGAGAGAGATGTGTGTGTGTGTGTCTTTATGGGGTACACATGGATTGAGGGTAGGACTCGACCCTGTACATACGCATAGGGGGATAAGAGAGGGATGGAGGTATAAGGGGAATTGAAGGACTTATCCCTAAGGGCTACATCGATGAACTATATAACCATGTATCGTGACCAAGGGTGAAATCTTGGGCTCAAATGAACGACAAAGGTTTATTGGTGAAATCAACGGTCATGATAAATATTGCAATCCCCCTGTGATATCAATGAGGGGAGGGGGGGGGTTACGTTATTGGATGATTCAAAGGATGGTGGACCGTTGGATCACTACCCCATAACTTTGAATGAAGCCAGGGTAGTGGAGGCACTCCCCCCATGCAACGACAATGGGGGGCAGGGGTGGTAACGCTTTTACTTGTATTTGTCGATCATGTAATTGTTTTGGGTTTTTAATGGTGGAGGACTGCAAACGTATCATGACCAAGGGCGAAAGCTTAGGCTCAAAGAAACAACGAATATTTATTGGTTAAATCAACATTAGTGAGGGGAGACGAGGGATTGCACTATTGGACGAAGATCGTTGGATGAGTTGAAGGATGTTGGACCATCAGATTGCTACCTCATAACCATGAATGAAACCAGGATAGCGGAGCACCCCACACCCTCCCCCCCCCTTCATGTGACATCGGATGGGGTTCCGCTGTTGATCATGTCATTTGGCCCATTGGATGGTGGAGGCCCGCAAGTAGGGTGAGTCTAGTGTGAAAGTGTGTGAACGATGGATAATATTATATATATATATATAATATAATAATATAATATATATATATATAATATATATATATATAATATATATATATATATATATATATATAATATATACACAACCCCACCACATGTGATGGGGAAAATTCATGTAAGGTAAGTGGTATCAAGGCATACCACGTGGACAAGGGTCACTAGACCTATAAGAGTCTACTACCATGTGGTAGTGCAGCAACAATCCACGTGGGCACCACATGGGGACCACGTGGGTGCCATGTGGCAGGAAGAGTGAAGTGGTGCAATTGAACTAATAAGACCTTAAAGAACCATAACTTGTAATCCTAGAGTCTAAATGGGACAAAATTTGTATCACTAGAAGGGTCTCACCGAGACAAATACGATGATGACATCCAAATTGAGTTTTGGAAACTTGGAAGAAAGACAAAAATAAAAATAAAAAATTACCACATTCTCCTAACCATACCTTGGGAGTTGGTTTAGCATAGTAAACACATTACCAAGGGTAAGGGGGTGTGTTTACAACCCTTTACATTCTTCATATCTTCCCACCAGATATCTGCCTTGCCTCTTAGGCTGAAAGTTTCTACCTTTGCTTTCATATTCTTTGAATAATCGTCGATTCTAAAGCACTTCTTAATTCCTAGAAGCTAGGCTTCCACACCCTCTGATTTCCTCATCTCACCATCAAAGGTAGGAGGCTCAACCTTCTTAAAATCCTTTGGTACATATTCTTTCTCTTCTTTTCCCATGATGATGATGGTGATAATGATGTCTTCTATAAGTAGCACCAAAGTGTTGTCCTTGAGTGTTGGTCTTTTTATCTATTGTGCTCAAAGGAGTATTTTCTTTTATTATATCCTCACTTGTGTGTATGTTCCTTTTCCTGTATCCACTACCATCTGTCCCATTAGTTCTTTCATGTTGTCCCAAAGGACTCTACCTGTCCTTATGACTAATCCCCAATTCATGTCGCCTCTACTTTTGTAAGTCTATCAAGCTTTGCAATATGACTACATGTACTTTTGCATGTTTCTCTTGTTCTCTAACAAGTCTTTTGTTATCAACCTTTCAACTCCTTATTTTAGCTCTCAATCTCCTCAATGTGTTTATCCAATCAGGAGAGTTTGTCCCTCCTCGTTGCTTAACTAATCTTTCCTCTTTAGTTTTCCTTTCTTCTTCATATTTGTGTTGTGACTTATCATAGTTGTATTGCACCATTCATTTCCTCATCTCTCTTGAACTTTAGTTTCCTCTTACGTGATAGAAGGCACACACATCCCTGTTAGATGAATCAAATAAAAATTCATAACAAAAATTATCACCTTGGCTCATTGTTGGAAATCTGTTGGTGTAAACCTAGTTGAACAATACATTGCAAGTTGGCACATCAATAAAAATAAAATCATATCAATCCTTAGTACCATGCTACATGCACATGCTCATCACAATGAAGAAACACCAAACCATTCATACGATCAATCCACACAACAATCGAGTTTCCAATGCTTATCACGAGACTTTAAGGCCTCACTTAATTCCCAAAGGTCCAGCATCGAACCTTTGCTTAGTCATTTCTGCAATAGAGCCCATTCAGTCTAAGTGTTGAACCTCGAAGCTCTGATACCACTCTATAACATGCGCCATCCTATCCCTTGCCCCAACTAAGGGTAGAAGGAGACAATTACTATGTTGACCTGACTACCATAGTCTCATCATAGAAGTGGGGTATTTTCGACCTCTTACAACTACCTCAAAAATTAAAATGGATGACATTGTTCGTTGGTCTTTTTGAGACCTTTCCAATGATATAAATTTTACCTCTATCTAACTTGCGAATAAGAAGATATGACAAATTAGAATTGGCATTTTAGGCCTTTCCATGTCATATAGCTTGCCACGTGGCACCCCACGTGGTGCACACATGGCCTCTATGCCACTAGGCGAGCCTACGTGGAAGGTGCATCACTTGACCTTAGGTGGAAGGTCGAGATTGGCCTCTCCACATTGTACCCTCCATTGAGGCCCGACCTTACGACCCCCGACTTATTCCTAAGACCCGACTAACCCGGCTACATTATTCGGTCAATTGGTCTAACCCCCGACCTGGCAAGTCTCATCCAACCTTCTCTGGGTCTAACTTGTTTTCCAAGTCCCGACTCGACCAACAGGGCCACTTGGCACGACCTCTAACCTGGCAGGTCCAACTAGTTGTTCCAAGCTGTTTTGCAAGTCTTCTTATACTTGGAAAAAATTCCAATTTATTTGAGAATCGCCTAGGCCTGAGGCCTTCGTGGCTCAACCAATTAGTCAAAAGATTATTGAAATAAACTGTCATTTTCATTCCCTTCTCCAAATGCAAAACAAAGGATTATGAGAAGATATAATAACTTCCATTGGAGACCCTTACAACCCTATTTTCCATGGAGTCATAACCCGTTCTGATACCACCAATCCAGATCTTGGGAGGGGGGCAAGATATGGGAGACTTGAACCCCGAGAGAGAGAGAGAGAGTAGATAATATTCCCTCAAACTATTCTCAAAGACATTGCTAAAAAAATTACACACTAATTACATCACAACATGTGAAAGGAAATATATTGTTTATTAAAATAAGATAAGTTTTAAACAACTACATCATGGTGGATAAATATGTCGTTTTACAAAGTGAGGCCCATTATTTATAGTATTTTTGGTTCCTTCTTGAGTTACAATACCATGGGTGGATGCTACTTTCCATTTAGATCACCCAAGCACTTGGCTTCTTCTTCCTTTCCATAGCCAAAGGTCCCAAATAGATAAACCTAATTAAAACTAGCAAAATCAAAATAGCTAGCTGCTCTAGTGTGTGAATTAAACTTTCCATTACATAAATCAAGGAATATTTGGTAAAAGAAGTCTAAACTAACTTCATCCACTCCCCCTTTATATCCATTGACCTAAATATAACCTTTTACAAGCATTTTGTTTCAATCTTTAGTAATTGTAATATATACAATTTTTATTTTTATTTTTATTTCACTTTCTTATATGGTAATGTATAAAATTTATGTTTGTCCCTTTATTATATATATATATATATATAATATTATTTATTTATTTGTCTGCTTGTTTTCGTGATATTATGAGCTTTTTCTTTTTGTGATGTTATTAATTATAAACTGAAGATTATAGGGCAAAGAGAAATTAACAGTCTATCTAGACCATGGAAGCCATAAAAAGCTAACTTAAATACCTCTGTAGAGCCTCTAGTTTAGGGAGAAAAAAAAAAACTTTGTCAAATTCATTTGTCAAATTAATGAGGGCCAAAGAAATAAATAGCTTGTTCTCCTCTATGCATTTTATGGAAAATGTCAGGGGAGCGATAAACATATACATACATAAAGAATATGTTGTGTATGTGTTATATTCTTTCCACGATGGGCCCTGAATTTTTTTTTGGGGTCCGGGGCAACACCTTGGAAAGAAAATTATGGCTAGTTTTGCACATGGTCTTGGGCATGATGCTTTTCTGCCCATGGTAGTTTGTAGATTCGGTCAAGGGAACTATGGTTATGTTCTAATCAAGGGTTAGTGGATTGGTGTTTATGAATGCCTCAACATGTATATATATATATATATATATATATATAATATATATATATATATATATATATATATTATATATATATATATATATATATATATATATTATATATATATTGTAACATTGAAAGGAATATAATGAAAAACCAATCTGGTAGCCTCAGTTTTGGGATCGAGGGGAAAATTCTATGTATGGTTTTTTATGTTCTCGCCATTATTTTTTTGTTTTAAGAATTCGTTTGCAGGTAGTTTCTGTACATGGTTAAAACCTACATTTGATATCAAAGCAATTTTGACTTTAAGGGGACTCCTTTGCTACTGAGGGGTTTTGCTCGGGCCTATGGTAGACCTTGTTCAGTGGGAGATCTGTGGGATCAATTGTTGCGATGAAAGAAGATGACAAACAATGGAAAGATAGAGATCAAAAAATTTAATGGTCTGAGTTTTGAGTAGTGAATGTGTACTTGGCTTCTTCTTCAATTACACATGTAGATCATGAGGCATTGTTAATTGACTGAAGTGTATCCTTTCACTTCACTCCCCATAGGGAACTTCACTCCCCATAGGGAGTGGTTTTATGAGTACGAGAAATATGATGGTGGTGATGTCTTCTTAGGGCATAATAGGAAGGCCATAATCATCAGACAAAAAATTCAAGCTAAAGTTGAAGGTGGAAGGATTATAACACTTGTTGGTGTTCTCCATATTCCCGCATTGGCCAGAAATCTGATTTTTGTAAGCAAGATGGATGATGCAGGTGTAAAACCAATGTTTGAGAAAGATACATGCAAGATGGGTTAAGGAGCATTGGTATTGATTCAGGGAGTTAGGATTGGAACTCTATACAAGCTTTTGGGTAGCACAATTATTGATGGGTGAAACAGTTATATGGTTCCTGAAAGTGGAGCAGAAAATCTAGCGGTCTCTAGAGAAAAGACCATGCTATGGCATCAAAGCCTTGGACATATTGGGGAGAAGGGCCTTCAAATATTATACTGCATGGTAATGGTATGGTAGAAGGTATGTCTAATTTCTCTATGGATTTCGATTTATGTGAACATTGTGTATATGGGAAGCATAATTGGATGAGTTTGCCCTCAGGTGCTAAGAGGGCGAAAGGAATATTAGAGCTTGTGTATAGTGATGTGTTTGGACTTGTCTCAGTTCCATCATTGGGTAATTCTATGTACTACAACTCAGTTATAGATGACTTCTCGAGGAATACATGGATATATTTCCTCAAGAAGAAATCTAAAGTCTTTGACAAGTTCAAAGAATTTGAGGCTCTGGTGGACAATCAGACAAAGAAGAAGATCAAGGTGATGAGGAAAGATAATGGTGGAGAGTTATGCAAGAAGGAATTTGAAGAGTTTTGTAAGAAGTGTGGTATAGCACAGTAGAAGACTACTCCATACACACCTCAACAAAATGGAGTTGTAGAAATAATGAACATGACGTTGATGGAAAAGGAAAGAAGCATGCTCAGTTGTGCCAGGTTAGGACAAGAATTTTGGGCAGAGGTGGTGGATATTGCATGTTACCTATTTAATAGGTCACCTTCATCAAAGTTGGAGGATAAGACTCCACATAAGGTATGGACTGGTAAGAAACCCTCTCTCTCACATCTCAAGGTATTTTGCTATGATGCACATGTACATGTTCCAAAGGAGAAAAAAACCAAGTTAAATAGTAAATCTAAAAAGTGCATCTTTATTGGGTATAAGGATGGTTTAAAAAGTTATAAGCTTTGGAATCCAGAAACAAGGAAGGTTGTGTATAGCCAAGATGTGGTGTTTAGGGAGGTGAAGTATGTTATTAAACATGAAGTCCTACCAAAGGAACCTAAAAAGATAGAGTTTGAACTGAAGGAGGAAGAATCAGACTCTAAAAAAGGAACATGAATCAGAAGAGGAAGAGCCATAGACTCCAGTTTTGAGAAGATTAGCTCGAGAGAGAAGGAAACTAGAGAGGTATGGTCCATCTACTTTATGTTCAAATTTTTCTTTATATATTATTGATGGTGATCCCATAACTGTCAGGGAGGTAGCGGATTCAGAGGATGGCAAACTCTGGAAAGAGGCCATGATTGAAGAAATGACATCTTTGGATAAAAATGAGGCTTGGGATCTGGTGGAGTTGTCTGCTAGAAGGAAACCCAATGGTAGAAAATGAGTGTTGAAGAAGAAGATGAATACAGAAGGCGAGGTGGATAAATACAAAGCTCTATTGGTAGCAAAAGGTTATTCCCAGGTGTCAGGAATTGATTTTGGTGATATCTTTTCTCCTGTTGCCAAGTTAGCTTCTATTAGATTACTTTTATCTGTTTTTGTTGCTTTTGATTTTGAAGTAGAACAAATGGATGTGAAGACAACATTTCTTCACAGGGATCTGGAAGAAGAGATCTACATGAAGCAATCTAAAGGCTTTGTAGTGAACGGTAAGAAAAAGCTAGTATGCAGGTTAAAAATTCTTTGTATGGGTTAAAATATTCACCAAGGATGTGGTATTAGAAAGTGTTTTTAAAATTTTATTTCATTTTTTTCTTAGATCATGATTCAATTTTTAGTTAATAAAATGTAATATGTGTTATAATAAATAAAATAAATAATATAGATTTAATGAAATGAATAAAAAATTATGTTATTTAGTCAAGGATTAAATTAACATTAATTAAAGTTGGTTTGGGTGGGGTTTCATCCCCACCAAGTCTTAGGTTCAAACCTCATTGAGGGGGGCGGCCTCGTGATGGAAGCTACTTTTGGGAGAATTAAACTATCCCAAGGGGCATACATGCTCAACCAAGCTTCACACTACCCTCGTGATAACATCCCACTAGTGGGTAGTTCGTTTTTCCATCCAATGGATGGGCTAGTCCTGGCCTATGCTCAACCTCGTTACAAAAAAATAATAATAACATTAATTAAATAAATTAACATATACATTGAACTAACGATAAATTTGTTATAATAATTTAGCATAATATTCACAGTAACACTAAGGTTAAGTAATTAACATTAAGGTTAATGTTTTAATAATTAATTAAGATTTTTAGAGGGGGGAAATTTGATGCAAAGAAGACGACTTAGGTTAACTAATATTGCATCATAGGGCTTGCTTAGTTAGCGATGGGAAAGGATCTAGTAGATCCATGAGGATATGCTCAATATCAATAACACTCATTAACAAGCATAGTTAAAGGAAAACTTACACCTAACCTTATGTATGTGTGTGTCAGTTGAAGAAGAGTTGTAAATATCCTCAACTACACTAATGACACTTGTGTACCATGTAGATATTCGACTAGATCAGAATGGTGAGGACACAAGGGAATCGAGGTTGGGGAGGGTCTCCCAAGGACCACCTCCACCAAAGCCACCACTGCCATCACTAGAGTTGGCTCTTCTCTTGTGCTCCCTAAAGGCAATTAATGAAACTTTAACAGGGTGCCAAGTAGCTAAGCTAGAATTAGAGCATCCCCCATTAGGGATAGGTAACCCGAGAGATCAAAGGACTCTAATTAAGGATCTCTAACCAAGGATATTACTAGAGTTATCTAGAAGATTAAGCTCCCAGATTTTGTTGGAGGTTGTGCCAATGAATGTGCAGAAGCTTGGTTGGAAGGAATGATGAGATGTTTTGCGATGAGGAAGGCTAAGATAGTGATATTTCAACTTAGATAAAATGCCTTGAATTTGTGGGGTAACCTGGAGAGAAAGTTGCACCTCACTCCTGACATAGTCACCTTAGAGTTATTTGATGAAAGGTTTAGGAAAAAGTACCTATTAGCATAGCATGACAAACATCAAGTAGGAGTCTTCCATGCTTTGGTTCAGGGAAACCAAACTATAGAAGAATATGAGATTAGGTTCATGGAGTTGGTCAAGTATGTCTCCTACATGGACACTTTTTGTTTGTTTGTTAAGCTTGGAAGTTCCGTCCATTTTCTATTATATATTAGGCAAATTTACACCACACAGATTGACAGAGTGGCCTCAACTTGCCCCAAGGGGAAACCAAGTCTGCTGGCCACTGGTCAGCGTTATAAGCCATCCAAAAACAGAATAGTTTCAGTCTTTCTAGCCAAGCTAGATAAGTCTCAATCTCATGTCCATATAGTACATAGCTGTAAAAACTAGCATATGCAACAAGAAAATTAAAAGCTAACCGCATAAACAAAAACTATGCATGGGGGTCTAGTCCTGCTCATCTAAGATAGAAGCAACAGGAGCAGGATCTTCAGCAGTCGCCTCTGGCATTCCATACAACTCTAGAATGCAAGGGATGTGGAGGACGATTCGATCCACCCTGATGTCTTGTTTGTGCAATTGGAAGAGGATTTTCTCCATATAATTTTTTATAGTTTGGCAGGCCCTGCACTTTAACCGCCATCCCCACCTAGATTTGTTCCATCGCTTTTCCAAGAAGGCTCTTCATTAAGAAATATAGATAAAGGGTGTGTTTAAACTGAGTAATTCTCCCATGGGTATTCCCTAGGTCTGGGACCAGTGACCTCCAATTGTCGAGTTCTTCCTCTTATTCACTTTCCTGTTTAATCTTTGCTTCCCAATCTTCGATCAACTTTTGAATTCCTGCATTTGTCCCATCTCGATATATCGATGCAGCCTCTGCTATGAGGTGCTCGACAAACTTACAACCCCTACGAGCTTCCGATGTGATCGGCCCCTTGTCTGTCCAGGGGGCCGAACCTCTCCTACCACACCCTCGTCCTCTCGTTGCTCGAGCCATAACCTGTGCGGTGTAGCCCTGTTGACATCAAAACGAGGTTAGGTTCGTCAAACCATGCCCAACATCCCATCTGTGCCATTCATACAGTATCGCTATTACATACTTCTCTGCCTGAGTGATAGGGTAGCCCAGAGCCGGCAAGTGGCCAAGGGAAGTGGGTTTCAGACTCTTCTCCCGGGGCTCCTCATAGTACCCCTCCCCCTTGTTGTGGCTCAATTGTCAATCGTCCCGCTACATCTGGAGCCAAGCCCACGGGCCTATCTAGAGCCTAGCAAGACGCCTGCAATTATACCCGCTTTTTGCACCCTCAGCCAACAGATGTGAGCCATGGCTTTGCTTGCCCATCCACCCAGCTTGCCACTCAGGATCCCTAGCTTCGCCCTCAGTGCTATGTGGGTGCCTAGTTTCCCAAGGGTCACTCTGCATCCTATTGCCATGGCTGAATTCCCATCCCCCTACTCTCAGTTCTTTCATGCCTCTCTCTTCGGCACCCAGCCCCCCAGAAATGGCAATCCCACTATCCCTTATTCCCCTCACTTGAGAGACTAAGGATAGACCCGCATATCTTCTCAGCTCGTAATTTCCAATTCTGCAACCAAGGTTCTGCTTCGATTGGGATAGAATTAGGAAGCAGAACCAGGCCATGGCATACCCTTTCCGCCCCTAATTTATCCCATACAAGGATAATCCCCATTGCGATGACCGCTTGCCATTCCCTTCCCCCCAGCAAAACCCTAGCCAGATCATGGAATCAATACAGGAGTAGGACCAAATTACATACCGAGAATCCGTTTCTTCTCCAAAGGCAAGGTTCCTTGCTTGCCTTCACCCCTCCCCAGCTCTGAGTCACCTCCCGTCTCCACAGCTGCTCTCTCCTATCCTGCATGTCAAATGCCTTAACCTTCTCTGCCACCCTTCCTTATTCCTTTCTCTGCCACCTTGCCCACTCACCATCCATGCATTCATTTCGAAGGACACCGCACCCCCTGCCTTGAGCATGTGGCAAGCAGTGGTCATTAAGGCCTTCGTACTACCCATATCACATCCCAGCCTGGCTTCTTTGACATCAACCCTCATCCCGATAGGGAGGTCTCCTACATGGACACTTATCAAATCTAGGCAAATTATTTTGTTTATGGATTGAACCCTAAGATCATGGCAATGGTACATATGTGGAAACAATCCTTAGTTGTAGAAGCTATCGAAAACAGTTTCCATGTAGAAGAGAAATTGGATTTAAAGGGGAAAACATAGTTGTCTTTCCACAATAACCAAGATTTGTGGGGAAGGCCACTTGGACCTTTTCCAAGGGAGGAAATTCTAGGCCACCACTATATATAAAAAAGGTTGTACCCATAACAATGGCAACAAGGATTTCAATGGCTACTAGTGTAGCTTCACCAATAACTTCAGGGACTTGTGCAAATATAGGATAGGCACATGGAGTTGCAAGAAGAGGAAGAGGTTATAGGGGAAGGATCTCATTCCATAGGGCTCCACATAACTCTATCAAAAATCCATTTCACATCACTTGTTGGGGATTAGGGGACCTCATGACTAGCATGTCTGCCCTAAGTCACAACCTAGTACCACTTGTAGACAAGGAAAGGCACCAATGGGAAGAGTAGGCATCCACCATCAAATATATCCAACAGTTGATAACCATTAAGCTGAACACCAATCCAATATGGTGGAAACCTTAGGTATGATAAAATAATGTAAAATTTAAAATTTCGTTTGATTATGGTGCTACAGATAGTTTCATTTCAACATTTGCATAAAAAAATGTGGATTAGACTATCAGCACAATGGCTTTAAACAAGTTGAGATGGATTCTTGGGTAAAACAAGTGGTAGGACCTAACGTATCCAACGTTTCGTAAACCTTAGAGTGTATACAACTAATTTCAAGGCATACATCATTGCCCTCGGAACGTATGATGTAATCATCAAAATGGATTGGCTAGAAGCTCATCGAGATTTGGTGGACTTTAGAAAAAGAAAGTGATATGTTTAGATGATGAAGGTAGACTAATTGAGATCTATGTTATCAAGAGGGGAGTGTCCCTATGATTCATCTCAACGATGAAGGTAAAACATTACCTGAGGCAAGACTGTAAATTGTATGTGGTTGAGACCATAAGTGATAGGAACGGACCCTCCCTAGATCAACACACAATTCTATTGAAATTCAAGGATGTCTTCCCCAAGGAATTTCCAAGTTACCTCTTGAGATGGAGATTGATTTCATAATCCAATTAAAAAATGATGTGAAGCCAATATCAAAGACACCCTATAGGATAACGACTCCATAACTTTGTGAGTTGCTGGTGTAGTTAAAGGACCTATTAGATTGGGGACTTATTAGACCTAGTATTTCACCTTACAGTGTGCCAACAATTTTTGTCAATAAGAAAGATGGTTTCTTGAGATTGTTTATACATTACAGGGACTTGAATCAAGTCACATTAAAGAATAGGTAACCGATATATAGAATAAATTATGTCTTTTATCAAATGAGGGGAGTAGCTGTTTTCTTGAAGATTGATTTATGATCCAGTTATCACTAGTTAAGGATTAAGCAAGGTGATATCCAAAAACCTTCTTTTAGACTCAATTTGGGCACCATGAGTTCATTGTAGTGCCATTTGGTTTAAACAATGCA
This sequence comes from Pinus taeda, assembly GCA_000404065.3. Taxonomy (NCBI): domain Eukaryota; kingdom Viridiplantae; phylum Streptophyta; class Pinopsida; order Pinales; family Pinaceae; genus Pinus; species Pinus taeda. Next base: position 207,169 of record APFE030982549.1, read on the forward strand.
CTAGCAGTGTTCATGAGCCTCATGAATGGTGTGTTTTAGAAGTATTTAGACAACTTTGTGCAAGTATTTATGGATGATATTCTCATGTATTCCAAGAATGAAAAGGAGCATGAAGAGCACTTAAGGGTTGCGTTATCATACTTACATGAAAATAAGTTGTATGGAAAATTGTTGACATGCTCTTTATTTCAAAAGGAGATTCATTATCTTGCTTGTGTCATGTCAGGAGAAGAGATTCTGGTGGACTTGGAAAAGGCGAAGGCCATAATGGATTAGCTAGTGCCGAAAAATTCTCATGAGGTATGTAGATTCATGGGGTTAACATGTTATTATCCTATATTCATAGAAGGGTTTTCAAAGATTGTGAAACTCATCACCATTTTACAATATATGGTTACTAGGCATGAATGGACAAATGAATGCAAAATTGCATTCATTGAGCTAAAAAAATCACTAATTAGTGCTTCAAACCTTCAAGCACTAGACATGGAGAAGGACTTTATATTTTGCACAGATGCTTCAAAGTAAGAATTAGGAGCTATGTTAATGCAAGAAGGCAGAGTGATAGCTCATGCATCTAGGAAGTTGAAGAAACATGAATATTTGTATACTACCCATGACTTAGAATTAGCAATGGTGATGCTAGATTTGAAATTTTGGAGCATTACCTTGTTGGAAGAAGCTTTGAGCTAAAGACTAATCATGAAAGTTTGAAGCATATCTTCAATCAAAGGGATTTAAATGTTAGATATATGAAATGGAGTAAATTCAATGATTTTGGGATTTTGTGCATCAAGAGAAAGGAGAATGTGATGGCCAAGACACTAAGCAAAATACATGTTAGCTCTGTTATGTAAAAGGATAAGAAAATGGATTCAAGCACTCTCAAAGGCTGCAAACACACCTAAGTTCATGCCAAGTGAACCATTGCTGTTGTTCAAATCTTCAAATTTTTGCTAAAACCTTCCTACCGGTTGAAGAAGTTGCAAGAGGAAAGCCCTTGAAGGGGCGGAAATAGACTATCGAAAGCCTAAAAACGCTCCAAAACCATAAAAAATAAAAAATGCAGGCTTAGAGGTCCGAAACCATATCAGCCGTTGGATCTGGCCGATCAACAGTCCAGATTGCGTCGGCATTTCGCAGTCGGAGCAGGCGGACAATGGCAGCGATACAGGAGACCTCGCCAATGAGCGATCGCCGACATCGCATCGGCGGGCCATAAATGGAGGACTTACAAAAGAGGTTTGGGCCTTTATATTTGGCGATATGCGATTGCCGACATCGCATCGGCGTATCGCGTCGATGCTGTCAAAAGGGGCAGGGCCTATTGCATATATATATTTGCGATCCGATGAGCCGGACCCGTATTCAACATTATATTGCATAACTTTTCAGTTCCGCCAATGGCAATTTTCCCATGTTTTCAATAAATTTCAAACATAATCCAAAACATATCGGATCGACAGGTAGCAAGTCGACACTTCGTTGTCGGAACTTTCAAAGGAGCGGAGCTTTATTACAAGGCATGTATGGGACACGAAAGAGGACCCGATAGAAAAGATATATGTGTGTGGGCCCTTGATATTTAGAAAATAGCAAGGTGGGCGATATTTCTCAGTGGCGCGAAGATGATTAAAGCAAGCATGCAGCAGTACAGCGTAGTAGGCAGCTACCTTCAATTAACAGTATGGCCGAACAGGAAAGAGGACGTGCCTCAAACAGATCAACATTTATCAATCATGATGGAGCCATTTCAGTTTTCGACGACTGCAGTTAATCAGCAGTATGGCCGAGGAGGAAGCAGGACACCGCAGATCCAGTCAAAGCATTCAATGGCTATGGGCTTCACCCATATTTCATTCCACCTGCCCAAGAAGGACCGCAGAGCACCAGAGAGGGACAAATCTATTCAAAACACAATCAAATTTGTGTCAGAGGCCCATTTCTAAATGTAAATGTGGTTGGTGGCCATTTACGAGCTCCTCCACGCATTATTTAATAGAGATATTTTGTATTGTAACACTATATATACTCAGAACTCAGATGTAATTAGATTGATGAGTGTTTTGATGAATGAGAGCTCATTGTAGCCTTTTAACTTCTGGAGACTGTAAATACCATGAGACCTGCAGCTTCTGGTCTTGATTTCCACTAATACAAGCTTCTTTTGCTATCACCTGCTCGCTTTTCGCTTCTTACATGTTCTAGGTTGTGCCTGCTTTGCATTTAATTGATGTGCTGTGAATATTGGGCATTTGAGGGGCTGTCATCCCACCTCTATGTCAAAATTTAGTGGTTCATTGATAAGTGCTTACAGGTTGCTGTTGTTCTAATACCAGGGAGCTGTCATCCTTCCTGTCTATTGAATAATAGTCTTGCAGACCTTCTAACTGGTTGCAGCTGGCCATCACAGAGCCCTGTGCATCTGCTGGTGCAATCAGTCTTCTCCATTATCACCTTTACTTTAAGCTGTGGGTAGTTGGTGGTTGAAAGCCTTGCAGTATGGGGGTCTTCACCCATGTCTGGGGTAGATCATAGTAGATTGGTTATCTAGCTTAAAGGTGTTGCACATCTTCCATTTATCCATCATTTCATCCAACAGAACTGTTAAATTTTTAATGTTCCTGAGCATCACTGATATACAACCTAGGTGAGTTTCTTGGGGTGATAACATTAATTGGCGTCGTTGCCGGGGAAAGGAGAATCGAAGCTCAAGCTTCCCTGGGAGAACGACATAGTTTCAAGCTTTGATGACATACAAGGTTTGAACACAGAATTTGGTTGTAATCATCTGTCTGGCGACTCCACTGGGTGGAAGACCATCTTTTGGCGACTCCACATTGAAGTTCTGGCTCAGTTTGTGAGGCATACAAGAAGGAATCCTCAGAAATCTCTAGCTGAACCGTTGCTTGACCCTGAAAGAGTTGTTAAATCGAAGAAATCATCAAAGAAAGGGGCATCAGGATCAGGTAAGCCTAAAAACTCTGATTCATCTTTGAAAAATGAGTTTATAGCTGAAGAATCACAGCCTGAAGTCTTAGAGCCTAGCACTGTTAATAGAGAAATTCATTCAGAGATTGATTCAGCCCCTTGTGCAGTTAGTTCCCCTTTGAATCTAAGTCCAAAGAAAGTTTCCCATACTGTCCAAAATATCCAAATATCTTTGCCATCCATCGCATTATTTCATATTGCTCCATCTGTTAGCATTTCTCTGTATATGCCAAATATGGTAGGACATCAACCACCTACTAGGATTGAGAGGATTGTTGTTGCTAGATATGGACCTTTGGCATTGCGTGCGCCTCTAAATCCTATGCCTGTGGGAGAGTATAAAAAATATATGCCTAAATTTACTAGAACAGAGGGAGTGACAGCTGAAGAACATCTTGAAGCTTTTTACAGTTATGCTGACAATCTAGATATAACTAAGAATGATGTATGGATGAGAATTTTTGTCTAGAGCCTTGATGGAGAGTGTTGGGTCGGTAAATCCCCTCTGCAGACAGAGGCGATCCCACTAGCCCGACTCGGGTCTAGCAACAATCAATCAATGCTACTCTACAGGTTCCTAGTTGCGATTAACAAGTGGGTAAAGAAAACCTACTTGAGTTCCAACGCTATAGTTTGACGAAGAGACGCCTCTCTCACTCCTTTGCTCTGGCCGGTCACAATTCTCCACTATTCTCGCGGATGAACACCTGCACAAGCAAAGAAAAGACAAACACAAGCGTGAAATCTAATAAAAGCAGCTATACATCAGTCAGAAAAGATGTAATTCACATTAACCATTATAAGACAAATGCAAATGGAACCATAACAGTAGTCATCTATCTTTTATTGATAAAACAAAAGAGAATACAACCAAGTTCTGACGTCAGATTCTCCTTTGACTGGGCGAACAGCTACATGCACCTTGCAAAGCAACCCCTTCTCTCTCAGTATTTCAGCAGCATAACTCCTCTATAGCTCTCACTATCAATCCAGCATAATCTTAGCTCACCTTAGCTCTAGCAAAACTTGTTGGTTCAATGCAGGGTGACAGTCATTTATAGATGGAGGAGGAGGAGGTATGCATTGTATCCGGACACCTATTAAAGATTTGGCATTGTCCCAGAATAGCCAGTGAACTGGGTTGTCATGGATAAAAAAGACGACACTCGACCACTTCAATGGGATTTTTCCCCAGAGAACTGCATGAGTAATGGAGGAAAAAACACTTCAACACGCGCTGGCCAAAAATCATGACTAAATTTGAGTGGCGCGGGCTTTGTTCTGTGTCAGAGCGTCCATGGGCGCGCCCTCTTTGGAGGAACAAAGCCATTGGCGCGGGTTAGACACTGTGGACTCGCGCTAATGGAAAAAGGGCATTTTTTAGGGCTAATCTTCAAAAAGTGTCTTCAGGGATTTTGAAGTTCATACTTAGGAGAATCCAATGCAAGTGTTTTTAAGTTGTGTCACTGGTCACAGGTCCATAAATGTGTCTTCCAGTATGCGAAAGGAAGGGTAACAAGGACGGTGACCAACGGTGACAAATTACTGCGTAACAGATGCCCCCTAAAGCATGAGCCTCGAGAGAG
>APFE030982549.1:231887-256523 GCA_000404065.3 Pinus taeda
TGGTAATTTCTTCCAATGCATTACAAGATATGGTCGGATTCATTTCTTGATGCTCGATATGATCTTTCACTTCTTGAAAATTTTTCTTCTTGATATGTCCTTCTATCTTGATAGTTTGAGTAGTGGTAATTCCTGCCAATGCATTACAAGATATGGTCAGATTCATTTCTTTTTTTCTCGATGTGATCTTTCACTTCTTTAACATTTTTCTTCTTGATATGTCCTTCTATCTTGATAGTTTGAGGAGTGGTAATTCTTTCCAATGCTTTACAAGATATGTTCGGATTCATTTCTTCTTTCCCTGGGGTTGGTTCTTGGTGTACATCCTCTTCTTTTGATGTTTCTTGATCCTTTTCTTCCTCCTCTTCACAATCTATGTAAAATAATTTCTTCTCATCACACTTATGAATTTTAGTGTATTTGCTATCACAAATGTAACAAATCCCTTTTTCTCTTTTTTTCTTCCAATTGTTGTCGTGTAAACCTTGTAGGTTGTGGAAGGCTAGAAGAAACAACACTTCCATATTTATAGTTGTGAGTGGTAGGATTCCTTGTTTCCATAATTCCACTTTCAATTTTTCTTGCCAACCTGAATGCCTTCTCTAATGAATCAGGTTCCCAAAGACGAACCTCATGTTGAATGTTATCCTTTAAAATCCCTATGAAGACATCAACCCTTTTCTTCTCTAGAATATCATTTACCCTTATATTCAATTTTTTGAAATACTAAATGTGCTCTGCCATTGAACCCTTTTGTTTTAGATTTGTCCATTGGCTAAAGAAGATGTTACTCTTTGTATCCTCATAATGTGCTATCATTTCTTCCGTGAAAATTGATCAAGTGACAAGTGCTTTACGAGAACACAACCCTTTATACCATAAAAAATGACTAGGTTCTAAATATGAAGATGCAATATGTACCTTTTGTAACAGTTGCACCTCATGTAGATCAAAATATTTCTCCATCTGTAGTGTCAAATTTACCGGATCCTTGCCATCAAACTTCCTCATCTCGGTTTTTCTCGATTTTAGGAGCTCGATCTTGAAACAACTGTAACTTTGTACTTTTGAATCTTTAAGTTCTAAAATTTCGGTTTGCAATAGCCCTCTGAGTCCTCTTTCTAACTACGCAAGTCTGATCACAATTGGACTCCTGAAGAAAGATTTATTCCCAATCTCCCGCGATGACCTAATTATAGACTAGTTCAGTAGAGTTAACTTGTACGACATGCTACGTATCACTGTTTCAACCTTAGGTTCTAAAAATTATACCTAAACAAAATACAATCTGTCCTCTTTCTGTAACTTCTTACGAAATTTCAATTTGATGCTCAGAGAGAAAGTTATGATGATTTTCCCAAGGTCACCTGTTTAGGATTTAATTCGGGAGTCTGCAAAAACCCTAACTTCCTTAGATCATATATCCGAAAATATAGAGAGCTAAGATCTGAAATTCGTACCCGAGGTTCAGACCGATTTCTTCTCAAATGGGTTTTTTTTTTTAGCTTCTGAAACTTCGTAGCGAAAAAGTTATAGCGAAAATTCTATAATGACCTATTTTAGATGAAATTCTGGAGCTTGCAAAAACCCTAACTTCCTTAGATCATATCTCCGAAAATATAGCGAGACAAGGTCTGAAATTTGGACCTGATGTTTAGCGCAATTTCGTCTCAAATGGGTTTTTTTTTCACTTCTGAGACATCGTAGGAAAAAAGTTATAGCGAAAATGTGACGATGACCTGTTTGGAGAAGCGAAACCCTAGAATCCAAAGCTCTGATACCAAATGTTATGAAACCAGCTCACAAAAAGATAGAAAAGAGAGATAAACACCTTAGAATTCAGCCTCTTCGAGGGGGAAACCCCCTTTACATTACACAAATGAACAATTCTTGGATGATACAAATGACAAGGCCTCCTTTCTATATATAAGAGTCTAAGGGGTCATAATATAATCAAAGCTGACATAACAATAATAATGTAAGGGCACAATAATAACAATAGTGGGCTTCTATGGGGCACAATAATAACAATATGGGGATTACATGGGCACAACAATATAGTAAAGGGGTTGTAGTAATAACAATAAGGGGTTACACTAGTAGTATAGGGACCTAACAGGTCGAGCATGACACCGCTGAGTTGGAGAAGGTTAGACAACATGAGTAATTGTAGGGCCTGAATTGGTACAAGAAATGGAGGAACATGTGATTTAGATTCAACACAGATTAAAGGATGTTTAGGATAAACAAAAGAGTTATGTTGATTCACATAGGATCGATCAAAGTTATGAAGTGGGGGTCTAAGGTTTTATTCATATCCAACCTAAGAAGAGCACCATTTGGTTTGGAAAAGGGAAAAAGTTGTCACCCCGATTTATGGGACCTAATTTGGACTAGTTGCTTATGGTCTTGTATTGTTATCCCATTTGCATAACACTCATGATGTTCTTCATGTATATATTCTACGACTTTATGTTTATGATGAACCTCACAAACCCAATTGGAGGGAGTTGTAGGCATTGAACATGGGAACTGTTATGCATATTAGACCACATAGTTCAACAACTCGGGCATTGCTTGGTGGACCAAATTAAGGTACAACAGGACAAGTATAGCCCAAGATAAGCTTCCTATTAGGATGCAAAGACTTTATGTCAAGACTACCCCTCACTTTTAGACCACGTGTGATGCTACATTTTGACCTAGACAACTACTTATACTGAAGTCTTGTTTGTAATTTCATGGTGTATTATTGATGAGCACTATGTAGTATTATTACATTTAAAATTGGATAGATGGACTTATTTATATAAAATACTTCATGAACTATGTTTTTTTTGTTAAAAATATCTGATGTATGATTTAATTCCAACATGCTGATGTTAATTGAGCAATTTTGGTATGTGGACACTGGGTGTAATAATATGATGATTAGGATCATACATTTTTATTATATGCTTAGATGATAACTACCTTGTAGGTTGGAAGGATGCTATGTGATAGCCAAAGATCCATGTTAGTAACTAGCAGATATTGAGACATCAAATGAGTAATGGTATTATGTACATTATTCTGTTATATTATGTATTAATTTATATGCACTATTAAGACATTGCGTAAGGTGAATATTGCATGTAACGTGATTGCCCAACTAAATAAATCGATGACAAACATCCAGAACTAGCACTATAGTGTCCATCTTAGAGTGTTGACCCTAGTTCTTTAAGGAGGGATGGAGGAATTTCCCACCTTATAACCTTCAAACCTAGAGTCAAGGAGGTTTGTGATGGACATTCTCCCCTAGATGCGTGATGATGATTTCCAATTTCCTGTTGGGGAAGTTAGGTTGATATAATCGACACTTCCGCTATTTTGGTTCTATTAGTGGTTAGATCAATATAGCCAATGCCATAGTGTATTTTAGCAGAGGATGGATAAGATAGGAGTGGAAGTATGTTATGGAGGATGGGAGGATATAGGTTAATTGTGAACTCTAGATGGGAGATGATTTCTTCTTATGCTTTTACTTAGTTTTAATTACTACACCTTTCTCATTATTTTGATTATGTCTAAATGTAATTTGACTCCTTGATTGTTGTATCCTCTTAACTCCAACTCTAGGACACATTTTTGAAGGAGGGGTGTATAATTCACACTTCCTTATCCTATTGTGCTATGTTGGGTTATTAACCTACCCGTTGTGAGATTCTTTATGTGATAGACCCTTATTAGTGTTATTATTATACATATGAGGTACGCATATGCTATCTACATGCCCACACCTTGCACGAATATGTTAGTATTCTATGGCCTATTATGTTAGATGTTCAATTAATGATTAAGCTATAATTAACCTTAAGCTTGATTAATGTTTAATTAAATGATTAACCTTTAACCCTAATCAATATTTGATAAATGATCTAGATTTGTAATGTGATTAAATTAATTAATATTCTCACGAGTCCATTGATTTGACCTACCCTTAAAAGTTATGTTATTTTATATTGCATTAATAAGGGGTGGGTGAATGACTTGACCACCCAAGGTATTAATTAGGGGGCAAAGGGGCAGGTGGAAGAGATAATATGGGGGTGGCTCAAGAGTCATAAAGGAGAGTTAGATGGCATTCATGGGTGTGGCGAGGGGGGGGTAAGACTTTGGGAATCTAAGGAAGATAAGTGCGAGAGAGACTCTTTTATAGGGGGGGAGATATATTTTTATTTGGTGACAAAGAAGGTGGGGAGAGGAGGGTTAAGAGAAGGCCAAAGAAAGTTTGGACATGGAAGTGGATTTGGAGGGGGGCATCCGACTGATAACTTAGACACACTATGGCTATGATCTAAACTTGGGCTCAGAGTGCTAAGGAACCTATGGAGGTTCCTTGAGATAGGAAGCTGGATAAGATGTTCCTAGTTGGAAGGGTGGTATATTCAGTTGGGTGCTCCTCATAGGAGCACCACAACTGAGCCACCATGACCAAGTGTTTTCTTATTACTTGTTATTGTCAAATTATATGCATTGCTCATGAATCAAATTGTGATCATTAAAATATGTTGTTAAATATTATAATGGTAAATATGTTGTGGAATGAATAAAAAAAGAAAGATTAATTATGTAGTGTTAATAACCAACAAATTATTATTATTATTGTGTGTGTGTGTATATATATATATATTATATATATTTATGTTTTGACTAGTTTTTTATACAAAATTGAAACCCTAAGAAGAGTGCCTTACACCCTCGGACATTATTCATAACCATGGGTAAGTTTTGTTATACCTTTCAGCAGTTCATCTCGTAGAACAAACCTCTGCTACTAAAATTCTCCATTTTCCTCTAAACCAACAACCATTAGTATTATCCTCTAGTTCACACTCTCTATGAGATTATTACATTCCCATTTAGAGCTTAGGGACATCATTTCTCTAGATGTGGTTAGATTTGCTAACTAAGCCTTTGTCTTCTCAATCTCTATAATTATCCTCTACTATACAGTTTGGCGTATAGATTCTTTGGAATCTTTAATCTTGGTGTTCTTTCTTACCTTTTGTTATGAAGGGCAAGACATTGACCAAGACCCATACAACCTTCTTTGCTATCTTTGGGTTGTCTTTAACTTCACCTTTCTGCTCCCAAATCCATCTTCTCCAGCTTCTCACTACCTCTTTATTATTGTTGTGGGTGGGCAAGAGTCTCCAAAAGTCGCTACAACTACTCTGTGCCATGTAGTAGCCATTTCAACTCCTAACTATTATAATGTGGTGAAGTGCTTTGCTATAGTATGTTGATTATAAGGTGTACAACTCTTTGTAGTTCCCCCTTTCCTCCACATCCACATGTCACTACCTTATGCCTTATACCTTCTTGCCTTGGTCTATTACTTTATTTTGTACACATACACTCCTCTTAGTCTTCTACATTGTCACATGTTGCATGTCAAATGACTTATGCCATTGCTTGATGTAGAGTGGAGAGCGAGAAGTTACACTCCTTTTTGAATCCTTGCATAGATATATGCATAACAAGTCTCCACATGCACTTTATTGTTGTGTGCGAAGTGTAGAGGTAACCTTTTCTCCGAGTCCTCCAAACCTTCATATGCCAAAAGCTCTGCATGACATAAAGCTTCTAACACATTCCTTACCTTAGCCATCTTAAATCCTTAACAAGCTACTACTAAGGTTTGGATGGAGGTTTTAAGGCCATTGAACTTGTAAATCCGGTGGCTTCTGCATGTTGGTATCAACCCTCTGTTCATAGTAAAACCAGATCTAATGCTTAAATCCATTTAAGATGACACCTCCCCATTGAAGGATTTCAAATCTTGCAAACACTCCAACACCAACATGTCATTTTTCAAGTAATCTTGAACTTGGGTTCCTTGATACAAAAGGTATTTCCCAATTTTCTTGAACTTAGCTATAATACTTATATATCATTTGTAATCATTAAACCTATAGTTGCGTCAATTCACAGAAATGGGCCTTAATGTAGAAATTATACTTTATTTATCTTTGTTTTCTATGTCATTGTGCTTAAAAATTGATTTATAAAACTTGCAAATTATAAATATAGTGAAAAAAAATACTAAAGAAATCAATTATAATGGCAATAATAAAGCATACACTTTTTTTAACCTTGGAAACCCAAACAAGAAAAATGACAAAGTAATGGTTTCATATGCTCTTTATTTATTAAGAATTTATGTGGAAGGGGCCACATTCACATCGAGTGTTATTGCTCTCTTTTTTCATTCTTAGAGACATTCTATTAGTGCTTTGGGATAGTCTTCATAACCATGGACAAGTGGTGCTCTATAGAACAAAACTTTGTTACTACAATTCTCCATATTCCTTTGAACCAACAATCATTGATTTTGTGTTTAGATTCATGCTCTCTATGAAATTGTTGCATGCATTCCTAAGGCTTTGAGACATTTTTGCTCAAGATTAGATAGACTCACTACCTGAGCATTTGTTCTCTTCATGTTCACAATTCTTCTTTGTCATCAAGATTGTTATATAGAGTCCTTAGGAATCTTCAACATCAATCTTCTTTCTTAGATTTTTCTATGAAGTCCAAGGGACCAAACAACAACCTACAAAACCTTCTTTGTTGTCTTCGGCTTGTCTTCAACTTTACTTTTGTCCTCCAAATTCCATCTTCTTCAGAATTGATTTGCCTCTTTCTCAAGTCAATGCCATGTAGTGGCTTTTTCAACTATGTAGTTACTTGGCTATGAAGTGCTTTGCTACATTGTGTGGAGAGATGAGTGGAACTCTTTGTAGTTTCCCTCCTCCCTCCATGTTCACATGCCACTACCTCATGCCTTATGCTCTATATGCTATGTAGAGTGTAGAGGCACTCCTCTCGATCTTCCACAATGTCGCAAGTCACATGTCTTATTCCTTAGGCTGTTACTTAATGCAGAGTGCAAAGTGTGAAGTTACACTTCATTTTGACACCTAGCCAACACCTCCACATAGAATGTCTTCACATGCCCTTTATTGTTACATGTGGAGTGCATAAATAACCTTCCCTTTAACTGCTCCAAGCCCTTGCATGACTTAGTCTAAGACATTTCTTTCCCTAGCCATTTCCCAAGGCTAATGGGGGTAATGCGAAGGTTTGGATGGAGGTTTTAACACCGTTGGACTTACAAACCCGATGACTTATGAATTTTGATCTTACACCTCTATTTAAGAAAAATCTAGATCCAATACCTAAACCATTTTTGTTCAATAAAATTCTAAAAACTATTATTAAACCAATTATTGACAATTAGGTTGATGTGATAACATTATCTTTCATTTTATATATTATTAAATTAATAATTTAATATCGTATAAAATAATTATTTTTATATTATTTATTAAAAAATAGATCTAATATCGTATTAGGATACATATTCTTTTTATCTTAAATTTTGATATCCATAATATATAATATTATTATATTATTATTGAAATCAAAAAATATAAATTATATATCTAATACACTTGATAATCATGCTTGCATATCATTATTTTTTAATCAAAATTTTGTTATTATAATTAAGAATAACATATTTTTGTCTTATCTTTAAATTCCTTGTATTTCTAATTCTATAATTATGTTTTCATATCTACTTCATTTAATTATAAATTTACAATATAACTTATTAACCACTAACTATTAGTCAAAATAAAATATCTAACCAATTTTCTTCTATCATTATTTTCATAAAAATATTTAATGTTATTTATAATTCTTATACCATTCAATATTCACACCGCCATTACCTCACCCTCCATAAACAACTTAGTGAATTACCTCCACCCTCCCTAAACAACTTAGCTAACTGTAATAATGGATAAAGCATCCAAATTAATTTGATGTCATGTTTCCTTATTTTGCATTGGTATATCATTAAGTAAACATCACATCACATTATATCTTGTTTCCTTACTTTGTATGGGTACAAGCATCATTAAGTAAATATCACATTTTACAAACTAGAGTTTAACTATATCATAAATAAATAATTAAGTGGCAAATCACAATTTAACAATCTTATAAATAAATAAAGCCATATAAATAAATAAAGCCATATAAGGTTAAGCATGTTTACCCATGTATAATAACAACTAATTTTACTAATTATATTGAAAGTGATCTAAAAATATAATATGAGTAGTTTTTAAGTGTGATTTTTTGGAAAGTTTCCCTGTTTATTTTCTGATTTAATTTGTCTTGAAATCACAAGTTTGACATGTTAACAATCAAAGTATCCAAATTTTTTTGAAAACCCTAAATTCATATATATAATAGAAAAACCAATTTAAATAACACAAATCAAAATTTTATCATAATTTTTTTTACTGCTCTTCTTAAAACCCGTACAAATAAAAACGACCAATCACCAAATACTCTTTCTTAAAACCCGCCCAAATAAAAGCGACCAATCACCAAATACTCTTCTTAAAACCCCGTCCAAATAAAAGCGACCAATAACGACTCTTCTTAAAAGCCGCCCAAAAAGACTCATGATATTGAGCCACATAAGTCAACCCACAAGGGGACGATGAGTAGGTGTTGTTTGAGGAAGCATTAATGAAATCCGTTGAAAATTTGAGGCCACCAATGCAAATATTTTCCCATTATTCTCTGCCCTGTCCTGCTTTCTTCGTTGAAGTGGGTTTTGGATTTTGGCTAAGTTTCATCAGTGGGTATTGGATTTTGGGAAAATTCATCTCAGAAAATGGCTTGGATTACCCGTTTCGTGGTGATGATAGCATTTCTGGCCGTGGGCATTTTGGTATCTCCAGAGGCATTTGGATCAAAATTTGGAGGAAAAAAAGCAGAAGGGTCGGCTGGAATTGGGGGATCGCCCGCTTTATTTCTGAAACTGGCTCACTTGCTGAGTTTTGCCACGGCTTTTGGATCGGCTTTGTGGGTCACATTCATTGGTGGCATCATAATGTTCAAGTAAGTACCAAATTCCTTTGTTTTTTCATATACTATTATTATTGTTGTCGTCAAATAAATGGATGAATAAATCTATCAAATGGTATTTTATGGATTTAATTTCTCAAATGGATTTTTTCTGGTGTTTTTCCCTCTAAATGCAGAAATCTGCCGAGGCATCAGTTTGGGAATCTGCAGGGCAAAATGTTTCCTGCCTACTTTTCCATGGTTTCTGTATGTGCGGCAATCTGTGTTGCAGCATTTTCTCTAACGCATCCTTGGTATTCGGCCTCTTCTGTTGAGAAGCTTCAGATAGGGTTGTTGGTATCATTTTTGGTCTTTACTCTGTCCAATTTATTGATATTCACTCCAATGACAATGAATGTAAGTCCTCCTTATTTCTCCCTGTTTGTTTTCTTAGGATGACAAATACTTGAGTCTTAATTTGATGGGCACTGATATTTTGGTTTATATTAAGGTTACTTTTATTTCTATGGAATTCACTGGGTTCTAGTTTACATGGAGATATAAAATGGGACCAAGTGGGTTTGGTGTAATGACTATTGGGTTGCATTTTCAAATCAGTGAGTTATTCCTCATAGAGTGATTCACAAGGCAGCATGATATCAGAATTCCGATGGCACGAGTTCAAGTACCAGAGAAGCATATCTCTCGACCTTTTTGGAAGTCTAGCTCTGTTCCTATTACTGTTTATGTCTTTAGTTTTATGGATCAGAACAGGTTGGGTTCGGTGTACAGTTGTCATCAACCAGAATGTAGATTTTGAATACCTTGGGAACTCTGCTTGCAATAATCTCTTTGTATTCAATACCAATATAAGGCAAGCCAAAAGTCTTTGGTCTAGAAACTGTGATTGTTGACTACTTTTTATGAACCTTCTACCTCCATTGAGATTGTTGTCCTGATTTGTGGAACCAGGCAATCAGGGATATATATATATATATATATAGAGATTTATATATATTATATATTATATATAAAGAGGTTTAATTATTTATTTAATTTAGTATCGATTATGCTATGCAGCTTGTCCCAATTTCTTATGGAACTTTTAAAACTGCACAAAATATTTGATATGTCTTCCCTTCTGCAGATGATGAAGTTGAGACACAAGGTGGAAAGAGAGGAAAACATTGGGGATGAGGTGGGAAGGTCTAAGAACCTGGAAGTAGCAAAGCGCAACCCAAAATTGGCAGCAATAAATAAGAAGTTTGGCATGATTCATGGATTATCGTCATTGACAAACCTGCTTTCTTTTGGTGCGCTTGCCATGCATTCTTGGTATCTAGCTAGTGGGCTTATACTGTAACTTCAGATGGCTCTAGAGTCTATCAGTATCACATATTAGTTTCAAACTTTCAAGATTCAACAGAAGATTTGATCAATTCTTACCTCTGTATGTGACTTGGAAGTTTATAAGCTCTTGAACATGTCCTCTTACTTTGTTTCTTCATTTAAAACAAGCGAAAACTTTATCATAATGCTTAAATTGGGCCCTTTTGCCGAAACAATGTTGATAGGATCAATCGCAAAGGCGTCAAACATGATAACGAGCAAATTATTTTCTTTGCACTTGAGAAGGGCAAACTATGTTGTCCATATAAAATATTAATTATTTGTATACATTTTTCAAATATAGTGTTGTTCGTCTTCACATGTAAGGCTTTTAAACTAATAGCATGGGCTTTCAGAACTTCTGATGTACGATAAATCATTACAGTAGGATAGGAGCCTGAAATGCTTTGTTAGATATTATTCTCTTAATCGACCTTGCTTGGTGTCATATTGTATATCGCCAATGCGACTGCTTTTCCTTTGCTATTTCTTAAGGTTGAATTGTATTTGGGAACATTTTACTTGCCTGCTGTTGTGATCTGTCCTGGGTCAACTGACATTGACCCAGGATAGGATCCTGAAATGTATATGCTTTGTTAGATCTCATGCTCTCAAGTAACCTTGCTTGGTTTCATGTTGTTTTTCTTTCAAGGAAAACAATTAAGCAATTTTATTATATATAACCAAATTATAAAAGTAGATGCTGATAAGCATTCTAAGTGGCTTGTTTTTCCAGCTTATACAAGACTGATCTAGTAATCTCCTTCTGAGTAACAAAAAAAAAATGTCCGCAGATTTTCCAGAAGGAAGGGGTCTGATTTTTATCCATAATCAGCCATAGACAGTACAAAAGTTGTGACCATCTCAGTTCAGCTGTAGTGGAGCACATTCAGAAACTTTATAGTTTTCGAGATAAGCAAAGAAAATAAAAACTACGTATTGAATATCATCTTCAAACCAGGGTTCATGAAAATATCTTGTGGAGTGATCGTGGATGTTTTCTGTCATTTTCTAGGTTCCATTTTCCAGTGCCAATTCAGCTTTGGATAATCAATCTAGTTCTTTGTTCCTGTTCCTCTACATCTGTTCAAATGTGATGTGAGAGAAAGTATAATGCTGTGCTTGATGTCTTGAAATAAAAGTTGGAAAGTGAAGTTTTGCTAAGTGAAGGTGCCTTTCATCCATTATATAACCAGCATAGAATGCCCATATATTCGAAGGGGGAAATGCCTTTTTCCTGAACCAAATATAGGATGAGCTTGAGGGCCAATAATTCACAAAAATTATTTGTTTCATTTGCTATGCCAGCAGAAAAAGAGATACCCTGGTTGTCTGATAGCTGAAGAATAACTCCAGCTTCACCACCAGCAGGGTTGCCTTGAGAGGCTCCATCAAATTAAGCCCGGGGCATGTCCTTGTTTACTGTTTCACGGGAATTGTGGACAAGGGAAGTTGATTGTTGAGGGAAAGTAGAGAGTATATTCAGATTTTGCATGGTACATTGTAGAGGGATGATCTCTTTATCTCCAAATAGCATAAATGCTTCTTGCTAACCAAACTCCCTATACAATAGCAAGAGGGAGGGCTTTGCAGTCTCAGTGTTCGAGCTCCATCTGTTAAGACTCAAGAGCCTCATCTATTGTAGAGCCATTTTATGCGTTTCTCAACTTTGTCGCTCTGTCTACTTTTCTACATACATCTTTGGTTAAAGTGCAAGACGAGATCATGTAGGAGTTTATTTCAGCGTCTGTCTTACACAGCCAGCATTTGCTAGGCCCTTCAAAACTTTTCTTTTGAAGAATGTCCCACGTAAGGGCTTTGTTATTCAAGAGGAACCACATAAAGGGTTATGCTTTTGCTGGGCATTTAAACTCCCAAAGCGTTTTCCACCATCAGACCTTTGGCTCCTCATTGTTGTTAAAGCTCCTAATACCGGCCCGGATTTATTTTCTCGCAGTATTCCTAGCAATTTATTTAATTAACCAAAATAAACTCTGAATTTCCGAAAAATAAGATCACTGGAACTTTAGCTTCTAGAAATTATATGCAGCAGAAATAAATATTTGGAGAGATCAGTCACACATTGCAACAAAGAAATACCCACAACATTTCTCCATCATTCATTAATATGGAAAATCAGGGTTTTGAACCCACAGAATTACGAGGAAAAATACATTTACTAGAACTTACTCGACCCCCACTAGACGAACTCGGCCCAACTCGGCCCTGCAATCTCCAGCAATTCGACCTCCTGTATATGCCCTCGGATTCACTTGCACTCTTCCTCTGCTGCGCTTCAATCTACTGAGCCACTCACACTAGAGAAAATCTGTTCTCTTCTTGCGCCTTCAGCGCTCCCTTAGGTTTCTTTTTATAATCTTCATTATGCCCAAATCCCTAACCCTAATCTTCCTTCTAGAAGATCTTGAAGATCAATGGTTGAGATAATTTCTAAATCACTTAAATAATTAAATTATTTATCCTTAAAAAATAACTTAATAGTCCACAATAATTAACTGACTTTAATTATTGTACTTTTCCTAAGTTAGACTTAGGAAAGAAGACATAAATCACTTGCTCCACCAAACAAGCATCTAAAGAGGAAATAAATCATTTTCTGCATGCTAAGACACCAAGCCTATGTAGAAGACCTTTTGAAGCTATCATAAGCTTCAACACTCCCTATTAAGGAAGGGATTCTCCACTACCCCCACCTTATCTTGGCACTTCACAAACTTCCCTTTCACTAGAGGCTTAGTGAGAATATTTGCCATGTGCTCCTATCTGGAAGTGTATCGCAATCTCACAACACCTCTCTGAACTTTGTCTCTGATGAAGTGATATATAATCTCGATATGCTTGGATTGATCATGAAACACATGATCTTTAGAGAGCTTAATGCAACTTTGATTATCACAATGACTCACTGTTGGCCCTATCTCCAGACCAAATAATCCTACAAGCATCTTGCGAAGCCACATTGCCTCACAACCCGCCATACTCGCTGCCATGTACTCTGCCTTTGTTGAATTAAGTGCCATTGACTGCTCTTCCTATTGTACCACGAGATCATTGCTGATGCTAAGCTGAAACTGTTGAGAAATTAAGGGCAATGCAATTGTTCTATTTCTCTTAACTATGATAACTACTAGAGATATTACTTCTTTAGATTTTGCTTCTTATCTATTATTATCTTCAAACAGTTATCAAAAACAAGAAGATCAAAATACACAAGTGCACAAAATTTTGGCACCATGCCAGGGCAAAAACCTCTCCAAAAACTTGAGAGGAAAACCCCTTGAACTCTTTCGTATAGGATCTTTATTGAGAAGTTACATGACCCAAACATTGACCCAAAAATGCCTTCAACATCAAAAGACAATACCTCAAAATGTGTACCCAATCACAATGTTCAATTCTGTAGTGAATGAGCATGACGGTCTGCACCAAAACAATTCGGATAGGGTCTCCTAGCCTCGATCTATCCTCGCATTATATGTAGATGCCTCATACGCTGCGAAGGTTATGATTAGAGCTTGTCTATAGGACTTCACAAGGCAACAATGTTGACTATCAACATAGCGAAGGTAGAAGCCCTAGATTTAAGAACGTATGCATATGCGTGAATGGATTTAGGGCTCTCCTAGCCCTACGATACCCTCGCACCTTTCAACAATAGTCTCCTTTTTTTGTTTGCAGCTAGAACTGCCCTTCAAACCATCCACACCATTACATGATGCAAGACCCTAACCCAGATCTGAATGTCGTGATGAGGAGCAAGCTCAATGGTGGCTTCGCATGAGGGGATAGACTTCCTCACGTGCTGCGGCTACCTTCTCTTTTCTCGACCTTAATGCTGCTGCTCTTCTTCGTGAGAGAGATGAATTGAATTACATTTTGGAGGAGCCACATTTAGCCTATATATAGGCTTGTCCTCTCATCTATTGAGTCGACATGAGCCTAGATTAAGCCAATATTTCCTTTGATTAATTCACTGAGTTGGTGTGAATCCATATCATTCCTTTGAGCGGTTTTCTTGAGTAAATCTGTGGGTACACATTTGAGTATTTCTTTGATGGTCTAGAAGGACTTACATTCATTACATTTACACAAATAATACATGACTGTCTTCACTTTTACATGACTTGTCTTGAGCTCTTAATTAGAGCAAAAATAATTCTTTTAATACAAAAATACATTAATGCAAAAACTTGACATAATGAAGACCGAACATTGTTACACTATTTTCAACACTCCCTCTTAACTAGGGAGGTATTCATGGTACATGGACATTCTCAATACAATAGTTCTCATAAGCAAAGAGTCGGATTAGTTATCCATCTGTTATAGCATCATTTTCAACCAACATTGTTTCCATTTAGCAAGGCCTTCACTAACAACTCTATCTCTCAAATAGATTAGAGCACACAATGTTGGCGAGACCAATGACTAATAGACACGCATCATCATTGTCTCTCTTAGGGTCATACCCACCCAGGTGTTCTCCGAGTATGCGCTACTAGGACTATTCTCATCTTGGGTTCCCAGCCCTCAAGAATATCGGTCCTCTTGCCCACTCTTGTCTTGGATGCCCTACCACATCCTCAAATAGTGTTGGATGCCAGATGTTTAAACAATCCTCCATTCTTTCTTCCAAATTGAAGACAAGAATGTCGTGTCTAACTCTCCCTCTTAACCAGGGGCGAGTTCCAAGTTTCTCTTTACTCGGAAACTTGTTCGAGTTCCTTTGCTCATAGGAACTTTCTAGAGCTCCCTCTTATCCAGGGACTCTATTATTAGTGCTTTATAGGGTCTTCTAGTTGATTGATGATTCAAGACTTCGATGTCATCAATTTCTTCATATGTAGGGTCAACCATCCATCACTTTCCTACGTCATGTCATTCCTGCTTTCCCGGAAAGTATTCTCCTTGGCTTTACATTTGGGGTTTCCTTCATAAGCTCATTTGTCTTCACTTTTCTTCAACAGTGATTGCTCTGGATCACAAGTTACATAGTTGTGACATCCTTCACAACTCTCCTTTCCTTGATCCTGCACACATACCTAGACATTTTCAAGGGGTCAGACGCCAAAAACAAATTACATATTACCTTTTGGTGATGGCCTTCTTCTAGTGACATCTTCTTGTAGGCATCAATCATCCTGCATACATGTTGACACATCTCTCAATGATATTTGTTGTCAAGGGTCTTCATTTTTTCAGACTTCCATCAGAGTCTTCTCATCTTTCCGGGAGATTTCCTGGTCAAGTCTTCCTGTTCCTCTAGATATTGATTGCCTTCATCATGGTTGCATGCTTCATGATGTCTTCCATCCTTATATCTTTCATTACAGAAGCTTTCATAGTTCTTCAATGGTCATCAATTTCCTCATACATATTATGTTGATTTCATCTAGTTTGACTTATGTCTTTCTGCATCCTTTCAGAGGATGGGATCCATTTCCTTTGGATCATGCTTGATCCATGTCACCTGCAACCATATATCATGACCTTACAATATTAAATATAAACATAAGCATACACACCTTATTTTACCTTTGCTACTTCTAGCAGCTTCCTTGATTGAAAATATCTTCAATCCCTTGGTCTGCTTCATTTCTCATCTGACCATCATCTCATGAATTCCAAAAGTTGGATTTCCTGATGAAACACTTGCTGCCTTTCCTGACTAGGGGATCCTCTGCTGATGTTTCCATCAGAGAATCTTTAGATCTTGTATATCCCCATCTGGCAAATGCTCCCTTTGCCCTAGATGACTTCTTCCTTTCCTTTAATGAGATTTCCAAGAGCTATGTCCTTCATGATTCCCATATGAGCTCTTGCTTCCATGATGCCACGATGCATCATCTTACTATGATCACATCTGCAAGGACTTCTGATAAGATCCTGTTGAGAGGGATACCATCTCATTCATACTGGAGATCTATTACTTCCTCTTTCCTTTAGCTTCCTCTATCCTTCAAATGATATGAACTCTTTTCCATAATCTTCCCATAGCACTGAATCTTAGATGTACTAAACTGTCTTGTCTGAGGACTAAACTTCCCTTCTCTTGCTTTAGTCTTTTAACCTTCAACACATTTGTCCACAACTTATCCTTTTTCCATTTTGCATAGGTACCATAAGTTGTTAGATGAGGAAGCTTCCTTGTCCCACAGACACTTGACATCTTTCTTATTAAGAAAATAGATGATTGTCTTCTTATCATCTTTCTCAGATCTCCCAATTGAGATCTCATGAGGATGACCTTCTTTACTGCATTTCAGAGAGTACGTCTTCTAGTTGTTCAATTAGGTCACTGTTGCACCATGACTGCAATCATCTTTGTTGCTCCTTCAGTGAGATCATTATTGCTGTACCTTTGAAGCCACCACTGAGATCTTAATTACTGCTTCTAATGTCTGCTGACTGCTTCATGTCTATTTCCACGGAGGTGATCTCTGCACCTTTCATTGAGATCATGATCTTCATGGACAAGATCAAGACTTGTGACTGCACCTTACTGTAGATGAGATCATGATCCTTGTCTCTTCTAACCGAGACTGATCATCTTTATCACAACTTCCTCCATTAGACCTAGACTGTAACAATCATGGTTATTACTGCTCCCTTTTAACAAGCCGAGACAACAGTCCTTGATACTGCTTGTAACCCTCGTCACTGCTCTTCGTTATGTCTAGACTGCAGTAGACACAGTCATCATCGAATCTTTCTTCAACGTAATGATACCAAGAATGTATGCCGAAACAGTAATATATATATATATATATATATATATATATATATATGCTGAGACTGAGATAGCACCTTCAGGATCAACGTGATCTTTATTGAGCTGAGGCAGTGAGGATAATAAGGATTCTGAAGTTCCTTTTATCATATTGACTGCTTATGACGTAGATCCACCGAGATCTACTTTCCATCTAGGCCGAGAATATATATATATACTGAGACTGAGATAGCACCTTCAGGATCAACGTGATCTTTATTGAGCTGAGACAGTGAGGACAGTAAGGATTCTGAAGTTCCTTTATCACATTGACTGCTTATGATGTAGATCCACCGAGATCTACTTTCCATCTAGGCCAAGAATATATATATATATGCTGAGACTGAGATAGCACCTTCAGGATCAACGTGATCTTTATTGAGCTGAGACAGTGAGGACAGTAAAGATTCTGAAGTTCCTTTTATCACATTCACTGCTTATGATGTAGATCTACCGAGATCTACTTTCCATCTAGGCCGAGAATACATGTATGTCTGAGACAACTGAGATAGCATGTGTAGATGTCGAGGCTGATTTATTCATAGGAATGCCAAGAATGATATATCCATAGGTGACTACGTCTATAATAAGTGCTGTTGTAAGAGCATCGAAATACAAGTATATACATATATATGCTGAGGCTGCTAGGAGACCCAATACTATTCATTATAATGCCAAGACAATAACTCTGTTTAACCTATGCAAATACACAGTGATATCAATCCATCAGTGGTCCTGATCTACTGTCCTCATGTAATGCGAGATCTCCTTAGCCATCCGGGACGTAGTCTGTCTACCAATCCGAGGCATAGACAAACCCTTGTGCACTTGCCCTAGTGTAATGCGAATCTGCTCCTCATACCCACGAGATCTCAGAAAGGAATGCGAGGTCTGTCTGCTCCTTAGGCATCCGAGTTTATGCACCCGCAATTGAGGATATGTTTAGCCTCCACACTTGCCTCACAGCTGCGTCATTACTATTCCATATATGCGAGGTCTTGACTGCACCTAAACCCCAACTGAGGTGCAGTCAAGCCCTAACTGCGGCTGCTTGAAAATTCAGAGGTATTTGCGTGTTCTATCTTGTGCCTTTTTGCGCTGATGAAGTTTGTCATAACTGATCTGAAGCTAACCAATTTCTTCATGAGGGAGATGATCTTCTTTACGCCCTTTGTAGAACTACCCTCTGATACCATGTTGAGAAATTAAGGGCAATGCAATTGTTCTATTTCTCTTTACTATGATAATTGCTTGAGAATCGAGATATTACTTCTTTAGATTTTGCTTCTTATCTATTATTATCTTCAAACAGTTACCAATAACAAGAAGATCAAAATACACAAGTACATAAGATTTTGGCACCATGTGAGGGCAAAAACCTCTCCAAAAACTTGAGAGGAAAAACCCTTGAACTCTTTCTTATAGAATCTTTATTGAGAAGTTTCATGACCCAAACATTGACCCAGAAATGCCTTCAACATCAAACTACAATACCTCAAAATGTGTACCCAATCACAGTGTTCAATTCTGTAGTGAATGAACATGACAGTCTGCACCAAAACAATTCGGATAGGCTCTCCTAGTCTCGATCTATCCTCGCATTCTATGTAGATGCCTCATATGCTGCCAAGGTTATAACTAGAGCTTGTCTATAGAACTTCACAAGGCAACAATGTTGACTGCCAACAAAGCGAAGGTAGAAGCTCTAGATTTCAGAACGTATGCATATGCGTGAATGGAGTTAGGGCTCTCCTAGCCCTACGATACCCTCGCATCTTTCAACAACAATCTCCTTTTTTTGTTTGCGGCCAGAACTGCCCTTCAAACCCACTGTTACGTGATGCAAGACCCTAACCCAGATCTGAATGTCATGATGAGGAGCAGGCTCAATGGTGGCTTCGTATGAGGGGACAGACTTCCTCACGTGCTGTGGCTACCTTCTCTTTCCTCGACCTTAATGCTGCTGCTCTTCTTCGTGAGAGGGATGAATTGAATTACTTTTTGGAGGAGCCACACGTAGCCTATATATAGGCATGTCCTCTCATCTATTGAGCCGACATGAGCCTAGATTAAGCCGACATGTCCTTTGATTAATTAGCTGAGCCTACGTGAATCCATAGCCTTCCTTTGAGCTCACTTTTCTCGAGTAAATCTGTGGGTACACATTTGAGTATTTCTTTGATGATCTAGAAGGACTCAAATTCATTACATTTACACAAATAATACATGACTATCTTGACTTTTACATGACCTGTCTTGAGCTCTTAATTAGAGCAAAAATAATTCTTTTAATACAAAATTACATTAATGCAAAAGCTTGACATAATGAAGATCGAACCTAGTTACACTATTTTCAATAGATACAACATCCAAACGTGGATTTTCTGTCCACATCACTCCTAGCCCAATCAAAATCTATGTACCCTTACAACTCCACTCCACCAACTCTAACATATCTCAGTCCAAAGTCCACTATACTTTGCAGCCTTGTAGGTACCTTAGCACATGTTTTGCTGCAACCCAATGAACCTATCTCAACTCCACCATGAACTGGCTAAGTGTGTTCACATCATAACAAAGATTCGGCCTAGTGTTGACCAGATACAACAAGGAACCTATCAACTGCCTATACAGTGTGGGGTCCACCAACTTGCCTTTAGAAGCACTCAACCTCTTCAAGTTAGTGATCATTAGTGTACATATAGGCTTGCAATCCTCCATCCTGTATCTCCTCAAGATCTCAACTGCGTACTTGTCCTGCCCAAGGAAAATCTCTCTTGGCTGTTGCCACACCCCCAATCCCAAAAAGTAGTGCATCAAGCCGATATCCTTTATCTTGAACTCTGAAGCAAGATCCTCTTTGCACATCCCTATGAGCTTCTCCAATCCTATTAAGAAGAGATCGTCCACATGAAGTACGAAGATGAGATGGTCACCCTCAACAAATACATAGTACAGATTAGAGTTTGCCTCACTCTTGGTGAAGCCCAAACTAAGAAATCCATCAATTTTTTAGTACCATGTGCATGGAGCTTGCTTCAGCGCATAAGGAGTCTTCTTCAACTTGCATACATGAGTCTCTTTCCCATGCACCTCAAAGCCATGAAGTTGCTCAATATACACCTCGTCCTCAATCACTCGTTGAGGAATGTAGTCTTCACATTCATCTGATGTATCCTCCACCCATCTTTGAAATAATGGAGATAACTAATTTAAATATCTAGTGACAGGTGTGAATATCTTCTCGTAATCTACTCCCTCTTGTTGGGAGAACCCTCTCGCTAGGAACCTCATTTTGTACTTCTTGGCACTGCCATCAACTGCATCTTTGATTTTGTAGATGCATTGAGAAGTGACCACTGAATTTCCCTTCGGTCTCGACACTATGTCCCACACATCATTCCTCATGATGGAGCTATACTCCTCCACCATGGCATCCTTCCAAACCTGCTCATCTATAGCCTTCTCAAAAGTGGAAGGCTTAGACTCACTGGTGCTGCTCAACGAGGTCAAATAACTAGAAAATCTCGTTGGTGGTCTACTTTGCCTGAAAGTGTTATTAGGAGCCTCCACATGCCCCTCAGCATCCCTCAAGGTCTTTTTGGCCCATTTTGGCCTCCTCCTGTTAGAGTTCGAAGGAACATATTACTCCTCCTTTAGATTTACAAACTGTCCCTATTGTTGGTGCTGCTGGCCCTTGCTCAGCCTTAGGAGCCTCTCGCTCCAGATCTTCTACCCTTGTTGGCTCTCTCCCATGAGATCTCCTAAAGGTCTTTCCCTCATCAAATTTGACATCTCGATTGACTATCACTTTCCTTTGTCTTTTAATGTAGACTGGGTAGGCCTTTGAGACTTCACAACAACCCACAAATATGCCCATTTCTGACAAGGGCTCCATCTTAGTCCTCTTCTCTGTGGGAATGTGGACATACACTGGACTACTAAAGATGCGCAAATGGCTCACATCTAGTTTCACTTCGGTAAACATTTCTTCAGGAGTCACGTTCTTCAATATCCTCTAAGGACTCCTGTTCTGCATATACATAGCTGTATTGTAAGCCTCACAAAAAACATAGGCAATTCCTAGTCATAAATCATTGCCCTCACTGCTTCCATTATGGTCCTGTTCTTCCTCTCAACAACCTCATGCTGTTGAGGGTTGTAAGGTACTGTGAGCTCCTTCTTGGTCCTCGCTGCCCTACAAAAATCCTGGAACTCATTGGAGGTATACTTGCTCCCATTATCCGATCTCAACACCTTAATATTCTTCTCGGTTTGGTTCTCCACAAGATCTTTGAATTCTCGAAACTGATCGAAAACCTCACCCTTGGTTTTCAAGAAGTAGATCCAAGTCTTCCTTGAAAAATCATCTATGAATGTTGCAAAGTACAAGGACCCTTTAATTGAATCCACAAACATAGGACCACAAATATCTAAGTGCACCAAGTTTAGCACTCCCTTAGACTTGGTCTCGTTATGAGGAAACAAAGCCTTGGCTTGCTTGCTATGTGCACACCCTTTATACACTTCCTCCTGCTCCTCCTTGATCTCTAGAAAACCTGTAGCCAGATAGGAAGAGCTCTGTAGTGTAGTTGTCCCATCCTCTTGTGCCAAATCTTGCTCAGTTTGCCACTCTCGTGTATGAGAGCCTTCACTGGCTGTCCTCTCAACCAATAGAGATTCTTCTCCCTTTTCCCAATTACACGCTTCTTGCTTGGCTTAGTTCCTTTCGAGTCAGTAGCCACTTCACCTCGTGTGAAGTTGACTTCTAGTCCTCTGCCTTCTATGGCTGAAATTGGTAAGAGATTCTTCTCGAAACCCGATAAAAACAACACTTCATTCACGTTTATGATACCACCTAAGTCCATTCAAAACTCATTGTTGCCAATGCCTTCTACTACATACTTGGCATTATCACCAAGATCTACATGTATCTCTCTAGGCTCCCTGGTCATGCTAGTGAAAATGTCTCGAGATCTCGTTATATGATGAGATGCTCCGCTGTCCACAAACTAGACACCTCGTGATTGTTCTAGAAAGGCATGACACCAAGGCAAAGTTCTTCTTGAACTTTTTAGCTATCTCATCCATTTGTGTAGTGGTTGTCTTTTCCTTGCCCTTCTTCTTGTTGATTGGAAACATGCCCAAACTTGTGACATATAGAGCACTTGACTTTGCTCATGTCCTCCTTTTTCCTCTATGAAGGTCCACCTCCACTTTGGTTCTGCTTGGCCTTCCCTTTGCCCTTTTTTGCTTATGTAGCAAGAGCAAGTTCATCTTTCTCCTCACTACTCCTTCGCTGTCCTCTGATCAATGAGTTATCTCAAATCTCCTACTGGATGAAGTCATCACGCAATCGACTCCAATCAAGAAGTTGTTGCTTAGCAAAGATTCCATCCTCAAAGGTGGTTCAATGCCTGACACAACCTTTCAAAGTTACCTTCACCAACTTTGAACCATTCACAGTCTCCCCAATAGCTGAAAGCTCATCACGAGCCTACTATATCCTTGTGGGGTAAGATGTTATGATCTTTGATTTGTTCATCTTGATGCTGTATAATTTTTCTTGCAACACCATCTTCTTGTTTTCATTTGTGCGTTGATAAAGACCGGTTAGGGCTATCGGCATTTGCCATGTTGTATCCTTCATTGATATGTCAGAGATTATATGATCCCTCATACCATCCAAAACTATACACCTTGCTTTCATATCCTTGAGATTATGCTCGATTGCTAGGTTTGGATCTGAAGGAACTTGGGTATCTGCGTTCACAAGATCTCACAAACCATCATTTTTAGAATCATGATAATTCGCTCCTTCTAAGGACTGAAGTTATTGACCGCATCCAACTTGTCCTCATATCGCAAAGTACTTGGTGATGCCATCTCAGAAATTGACCTTGGCCACAAAACCCTAACTGTGAAAATAGAAAATAATTTTTGTTGCTATAAAAAGAAGAAATTTGTTGTTGCAAACCCTAGTGATCTTGGATCTCTCTCTCAGAGTTATCTAGAAAGATTTGATATCATGTTAAAGCTCTTAATACCAACCCAAATTTATTTTATCATGACAATTATTTATTCCTAGCAATTTATTTAATTAACCAAAATGAATTCTGAATTGCCGAAAAATAAAATCATTGGTATTTTAACTTTTACAAATTATATGTAGTGGAAATAAAAATTCGGAGAGATCAATCACACATTGCAACAAATAAATACCCACAACAATTCTCCATCATTCATTAATCTGGAAAATCAAGGTTTTCAACCCATAGAGAATTACAAGGAAAAGTAAATTCACTAGAACTTGTAACTTGACCTTGCAATCTCTGGCAATTTTGCCTCTTGGATACACACTCAAATTCATCTACATTCTTCCTCTTTTGCGCTTCAGTCTACTGAGCCACTTGCACTACGAAAAATCACTTTCTCTTCTTGTGTCTTCACCTCTCCCTTGGGCTCCTTTTTATAATCTTCATCAAGCCCAAATCCCTAACCCGAATCTCCCTTCTAGATCTTGGAGATCAATGGTTGAGATCATTTCTAAGTCACTTAAATAATTAAGTTATTTATCCTTATAAAATGACTTAATAGTCCACAATAATTAATTGACTTTAATTATTGTACTTTTGCTTAGTTAGACTTAGGAAAGAAGACATAAATCACTTGCTCCACCAAACAAGCAGCTAAAGAGGTAATAAAGCATCTTATGCATGCTAAGACACCAAGCCTATGCAAAAGGCCTTTCGTGTAATGACCCAAGGGGATTTTTGCCCCTAGGGTTTCTACGTTGGTTAGGGTTACAATAAATCAACAAGGTTATACATCAACCAATACTCACTCAATCATTCATTCAACAATAGATATCATTGAAATGGCACAAATATTTCCATAGTAATAAAGATCTCTGATCTCTAACAGTGTTATGATTCTTCAACAACACAATAAGTTAGGGCTGACTGCCCAACGAAATGGTAGATACCTCCAACCAATAACCCACAATGTAATTCTGATTTCAAAATCAATATTTAACTCTTCTACGATTACTCCAAGTTTTACTACGACTATACCAATTTCAACTCATTGTCTAATATCAAACAACAAACAGTACACTGTTTTCAATTCAATGTCTGATGCCCTTGGTTAACTATGACAATGTTTGCTGCTTAGGGGGGCTTCGACTTCGTTGTACAGGGTTCGAGGCTCTTGTTTTCTTCAGTGTTTCACAACATGCCACTATTTTCTCCTCAGGCTCTGCGGCCAGCATTCGGCCTTGTGGCCAGATTTCGCACCCTGTGGCCAGATTTCGTCCCTGTTGCCCTACTGCTACAGCTGCAACCTTGCTCCTGCAGCTACGACACTACTCTTGCGGCTGTGGCTACGACCTTGCCCCCCCTGTGGCTGCAGCCCTGTAGTCTCTTCACAAAAGCCTCAACAACTAAGTCACTTGACACGGGGATTCGAGACACGTAGGATTCGAGATTCGTGGTGTCGGATTCGGACACGCTGACCCCCCGGAACAGGACACGTTAGGACAC
>APFE030982549.1:267258-301062 GCA_000404065.3 Pinus taeda
GATGCTGAAGGAGTTCTTTGTGATTGTGAGCTTGGTTCAAAGAAACCCCTTGATTTTTTTGATTTGTATTGGGCTTCTTCCTCCTCCCTTATGTATTTGGCTCTATCCGCTGTTGACACCGCTGCACAAGTTTTGATTCCTATTTGTTTCTCTCCATCCCATGGCCTTTTCCCGCAGAGGTGTCTTCTAGCACGGGTGTATGAACCTGTGTAATCAGTGTTGCAATGGGGCAATGAAATTTAGTGGTTGCACCCCCTCTTCCTGTTTCAGCCCTGTGAACATATTTCCACAATGGGGTTTGGTCTTGTTTAGTTTTTTGAGAGTCATGTTCACCCTCCTCCAACTCCTCCTCACCGGGGTTTTCATCAAATCCACTTTGTCCCCCTTCTTCATCCCCCTCTTCATTTTGACCCCTCCTTTTCCTACTCTCCAACACCATAATAACTAGAAAAGGGACCAAGAAGAAGAAAATGCCAAGAAATATAACTAGGTCCATGATGTTTGAAATTTGTAGTTTTGAATCTGCAAAATTTAATGGGAATGGGAATGAGAAAATTCAAAATGTATTTAGTTCTACTATTTACTATTTATTAATTTTATTTAGATTCATGATTCATCATTCTAGAATCTAGAAATAAGTTATAACTTTACTGACCTACTAAATTACTAAGTTACTAACCTCCTTGCAGGCTTGCTCCTTGCTCCTTCTCGCTCCTTTGCACAATCTCCTTGGCTCTCCTCCAACTCTTTCAAGTCACAATGAATTAAAAATGCCCCCCAAGCCCTTATAAAACCAAAAAAATTTTAAAACAATTTTTTTTTTGGCATCTGAATTTTTTTTTGCACGCTTTTCACTCCCGGCGGCAGCGCGCGTCGCTCCACGAGCGAAAATTAAAGCCCAGGAGCGAGAGCGATCAGGGGTGATCGCTTTTGATAGCTCCTGGAGCGACGGGAGTGACGCTCTCGAAGTCGGTCCCTGTTTTGGCAGGGAGCGCAATTTTTTTTTATCGGGAGTGATTTCGGGAGCATGTTCCCGACTTGCTCCCGTCCGGAGCGCGGATTGGGAGCGGGTTCGCGGGGGGGGGGCGCTCCCCCACAACTCTGGTCAAGCATGCCTTTCAGTACCTATTCTAGTGACATCCAGTAAATGGGGATGGCTTCAAGAAATGCTTTAACTAGGTCTAGCTTGCCACCTTGAGAAATCCCAAATATTTAAGCCCCATGGCAAATTACCCTACTTGATAGGAGAAGACTTGGGTAATATGGTTCTTTTCAAATTTTGAAGAGTCGTAGAATAGTATTGAGGATTTCATTATGTTTATTTGTATTCCTATGGCTTTGCAAAAGAGATTCATGATCTCTTGAGGGTTTTCAATCATACTTTTTGAACCTTCACCAAAGATTAACGTGTCATTTACAAAAATAAGATGAGTGATGTTACAAGATGGGTCTATATATATACCTTTTAGGTTTCCATTTACAAAGGCTTCTTTTAGAGATTTGCTAATACCTTCAACTACCAGAAGGAAGAGGAGTGGCGTTAGGGGGCATCCTTGTCTAATCCCTATTTTCAATGTGAAGAAGAGAGATTTAGCTCCATTAAGAATAATAGCAAAGGTGACCAAACTTATACAACTTAGAACCCAAGTGACAAAGGCATAGCAAAATCCTAGACAGATAAGAATGAGCCTAAGATATAACTAGCTCATTCGGTTGAAAGCCTTTTAGCAATCCACCTTTAGTGTTAGAGCTTTCTAGTTTTTGGTCTCGATTATATGGAGCCCTTCTTGTGCACTCTCACTGCTTCATGGATTTGTCTTCCTTCTAGATAATTGAATTGCTCCGAGGGGATATGCCTTAAGAGGATACCTTTCAGTGTGTGGGCAATACTTTTGGAGATTATTTTGTAGATGTAGTTAATAAAAATATGGGTTCGAAGCTTCCAAATTTGGAAGAGTTGTTTGTCTTAGGGATTAAAGAAATGAAAGTTGAGTTAAAGGTTGCTAGTATTTGACTTGTAGAGCGAGAGGATTCCACCACTTTGAGGAGATCTTCTTCAATTTATTCATAACATCCCAAATAGAGTTCTATAGTGAGCTTGTTTAGACTTGGAATTGGACTTGGACTTTTATCCTCTTGGAAGTTCATCAAGGTTCAAAGAAGCTCTTCCACACCGATATCAATGATCAAGCTCTAATTATCCCCCTCAATAGACAAAATTTGAGAAGCAACTTGCTATTTTGATGATTGTTGCAATTGTGGCTCGAGGTTCCTTCTTGAAAAGTGTTGAAGTAATTCACCCCTTCAACTACCATTTTAGGAAAGGTGGATGCCTTATAACCATCATCCTTATCAATCCCCTAGACTATATTAATGCTTTTTCGACAATTGGCAAACCAATGAAAGAATTTTGTGTTTCATTCCTTGCCTGCAACTAGATTTCCTTGCTTTTAATTCTCCATTCCTTTCCTTTATATAGGAGAATGTTTCTTTCTCTTGTCCTCTAGTAGCCTGATTTCATTTTGTGTTCATTATATAGGATTCCGTGACCTTCTTTGTGGTAATAGGTTTCTAGTTGGTCTTCAATTTTCACAAACAATATCTCATTCTTCTTTCTCTTCTCTTTAGACCACTTGATGGCAAATTGTTTTGCTCTTTCTGGGTTTTGTTGGCACTGGATGGGGGTAGATTCTAGGGAGGAGCTGTTGAAGGGTTTGCAAATCTCATTCATTCTTTTAGTCATTTTGAATTTAGCTTGAAGGGGTTGGGAGGCTTCCTTTGAATGGAAGCCAATTCAAGAAGCACCAAACTATGATCCAAGTCACCTCTAGTGAAGACCTATTGTTGGAATTGGGGGGCTTCATTGAGAAAAGTTTTTGAAATTAGAAAATAATCTATTCATTTTGCAACACGAGCCTCCCTTGTTTGCATATTTCTCCTAATTGGCAAGAGTTTTGACGACATGATGTCTAGCAGGCCTATAACCTCTTACTTTGAAATAAAGAATTTGGTTAGAGGATCCACTTGGGTTGTGAGTCCCTAGATATCAAAGGTGCCCAAGGAGAAATTTTGGTCGCCACCTATCTCCACTAAATCATTTTGGTGCCAAGAATTTTTGAAAGAGGGCCTCTTAGTACTCTTGCCCTTTTGAACAAGGACCATAAATGTTTACACAGGTGAGTTTCTTTGCTAGTTATAGTGAGTCTAGGGAGGTCCAAGGCTAGAAGCAAAAGCCGAAGAGTATGTCACAGCTAAGGAGTCTTTTTTCCAACTAATCATCAACCCCCTAGATCCGCCCAGGGCATAAACGAAAGTAAAAACCCAACCCATTAAAAGATGAGAAATTCTTAGCTGCTTTGTTCCCTTTTGTCATGGTTTCTTGTAATAAATGGATTAAGGTTTTATGTGTGTCAACAAATATTTTTATAGCCAATTTGTGGGAATAATTGGCTAGTCCTTGGCAATTTAGAGAGAGGGTAATCATTTGGAAACCTCTTGAGGGCCATTTTCTCTAAGAGCCCCAATCAGAAACCATTGTTTTCCACTTTGAACCTCAAAGGTTGCTTGCTTTTGAGCCAAGGATAGTACAAATTTTCTTCCTCTTTGAGAAGGTTTTATTCCCCTTTTTTTTGTGATCCCAAGACTCCTATGCCTCCTATGAAGAGGGAGGCTCCTTTGGCCATAAGGTTCCAGGTTATACTTCACTACTTCAATAATTTGGATTTGATGAAGAACACTTGAATCCAAGAAGAGGTCAAGAGAGTTTACAAAGATATTTTGAGAAGGATTTTTTTAGATACAATACTCAACCCATCAAGAGAAATAAGGGGGAACGGGTTGCAAAGTGTTTATCCTTGAAAAACTAGGAAAAATGTCCCCTGTATGGGCATCTATTTGTTTTGGAAAATCCACTTTCCAGCAACCAAAACAAATGTTTTTAGAATTTTGTAAAGGAACAAGGGAAGGAGGAGTGATGATCTTACTTGAGCATTCACGTCCATAGGTAGTTGGCACAGAGTCTTCTTTGGGTTGTCGTATTTGGTCCTTTGTTGGAGTTTATACTTGTTGACAATGTTGTGGTGGGCTATGCTCATTCTAGGCTTCTTGTTTTGGAGGAGCTTCGGAAGAGACATCAACCTACTATGATCTTTGTGTACCTAAATTTCCGCCTAAGACGATGAGAGTAATCCTTCACAAGATGTTCGTAGAAGTGCAATCAATCACATTTAAAAGGGATTCCTTCATAGTCTAATGTTTTATATATTACAGGTCCCTTTATAATCATAATTACATTTTTCTGGAACCTTTGATGTTGAACTTATGTTAATACTAAAAGGGGGGGTGAATTAGTATAAGATCTTTTCTTATTTTAAATGAGCATTCATCATTCATTTATTAATTTGAAAAGATTAAATGCATGTAAATTGAAATCACAGTACACAGGGTTTAAGGTGGAAACCCTTGCGAGAGAACTACAAAAACTTATCTTTATAAATGTTTGTAGGCACTAACCTATTGTTACAAATCTTGTAGGCACCAACCTACTGGAGACACCATTCTGCTTAGCAAAGCACTACCTCAACAAGATATTGTGTAGGAACCAAACTATTGGAGACACCAATCTCCTTGGCTAAGCACCAAATGAACAAGATATTGTGTAGGCACCAACCTGTTGGAGACACCAATCTTCTTGGCTAAGCACCAACTTAGTAAGACCTATATAGGCACTAACATAAGGTCTTCATAACATAGTACTTTTGACTTCACTTGCATGCTTCATTACTTCATGCATTTCACAACATAATCATACCCTTAAATTTCATGGTCTAGCACCTCTCCTTGCTTCATACCCCAGACATAGTTTCAAACCTTAGTCAAATGTAGCCTTCATGACCTTGTGAACCTCACAATATCTTTCCCCAAAATATAATCCTAAACTAGTGCACTTCACAATATCACAACTCTAAAACAATGCACTTCATAGCATCGTATTCCTTAGTCTCTCAAGTGCACTCTTAACAGTCCAAGAAAACTCCTTAGGCCCCTCTTGTGCACCTTTAAACACCAAGAATACTCCTCCCTCCACGTAGCTGGAAAGTACAAGTTGACTTAGCCATTTTTACAAGTCGGCCCCATAAGTGAACACAAAAATATTAGAAATAAAGGATAGATGAGCACATTTGAAGCGTATCCAACCATATATCCTATGCTCCCATCTGAGCTAGGTCTTTCTTTAGAGTAAAAAGGCCTTCAAAGATATGGTATCCAAACTAGGCATCAAAAAGTCTGAAAACATTATTTCCAACAATCTTGATCT
The DNA here is from genome assembly GCA_000404065.3 of Pinus taeda. Lineage (NCBI taxonomy): Eukaryota > Viridiplantae > Streptophyta > Pinopsida > Pinales > Pinaceae > Pinus > Pinus taeda. Next base: position 272,576 of record APFE030982549.1, read on the forward strand.
TGCAATATTTATCTTGGACATCTCTAGTCTCTCCTTGTCTCTGGCATCATTAACAACAATATTTCCAAGATTTGAGAGCTCCAAACAACCTAGTCTGTAGGCCATACCTATGTAGCCTGAGTCCTTGTAAGAGTTGTCCATATCATAAAATAATCCTAGGGCATTCCTAATTTCCTCAAAGACATCATTCGACCATAGAATTAGGGGAAATCCAAGTAGCTTGACCCAAGTTGGCATAAAATCCATATGGGTAGACTTTGCATTTAATTCCAGGTATCATTTTTTAGGAAGAGCGCTTAGGATCCCAAAGTTCATCAAGCTTCTAATATTTTATCTGTATATTCTTTTGAGTGAAGGGTCCAAACCAACCGTCCTTTAACCAATACCATACTCTAGGATTTTAGGGTTTCAACACTCATCCTCTTTCGTAGGAATCATCCCACTATGGATGAATCCTCCAAGTCTATAAGCTCATGGAGCTTGATGCTCCCTCCTAACTCTAAATTTATGGCTTTTGTTTTCCTTTTTATGCACTTTTTTGTTTTTTAGAATTCCTCAAACCTCTTGCTTTTGATGCCTCTTAGATAGGGGTCAGGGATTTACAAGATGGAACACCACATTATTGATAAATCCTTTCTCATTGATACCTCTCATAGATTTAGAGAAACCTATAGATTCCTGTGAGGTAAGTGTGCCTGATCTTTGTCCTCCAGATCCTCTCACTTGTGTAGCCTTTGCTGCTCTCCCCTCATGAAATGATGGCCTAATGAATTAGATGTGATGGAGGCAGATGGTTTCGTCATCAATAGATCCTCCTCAACGTGTTGGAAGCTAGAAAGGTCTTGAATCATATCCCTTATGACCACTGATGTATTAGCCTCCAACAAGTGATTTCCAAATTGTGATGTCCAATGTGGTGGAGGGTTGTTATATTTGTTTGTTGCCACTAGTATAGACTAGATCTATTGTCCTTCTAGTGGGTTGTTTGAGTAATTAATGGCCTTGTCCTCCATTTTCCTGGAGTTTGTCATAGTGATTTTCAAAGGGAACCAAAGTTTGTTAGAAAACCTGGGTTTGCGAAAAACCTTAGCTGTAAACCCATCTAAATCTTCTAGCCACCGATCCATGTTAGAGACCATATATTTATAGAAAGTTGCTAAATAATTTCCTAAGAAGGTACTTCATTGTGCTTACCGCTTGAATGTGCTTAAAGTCATAACTGTGGCTGCCTTCAAAGCTATAGTTACTTGAGATTTGGATGGGCTCTAGTCCTAAGAAGGTACTTCATTATGCTTACCACTTGAATGTGCTTGAAGTCATAATTGTGGTGGCCTTCAAAGTTATAGTTACATGAGATTTGGATGGGCTCTGGTTATAATCATGACCATCCACAAAACTCCTCTACTAAATGATTATGATAACCCTAATGCATTGATGCTTGTCTTATTATGCCTCTCTTGTGACTTACAACTCACAAGCCACTAAATCTCATTTTTTCCTTCTACCGTCCCATACACTTTAAATTTTAGCAACAACTCTACTTCACTCAACATGGTTGCAATCTTCAGATCCACTTAATATTATAGGTCTGTTCTCGTGCAACGCAAGGCATGGCTTCAACCAACACAATGCTACAATTGTCCACATTTGTGGCTCCTTGATTCTTCCAGGAGGTGAATGGTTGCTCTGATCCACGAGTTCTTCCATGGAGGCAGCTACAAGTTTGTGAAGTGGGCAACTAGGGCAAAAACCCTTGCTGCATATACTTCAACAGATTGCTCCTCATTTTGGTTGTTGGCAGCAATATAAAGAGTTGGAGTCATAATTATAGGGCCAATGTCATTATTTGTCCTTGTTTCTTAAGCTTACTTGAGCATTCACATCCCACATGTAGCTGGCACAGAGTGTTCTTTGGGTTGTCCTATTTGGTCCTTTGTTGGAGTTGATACTTGTTGATAATGTTGTGGTGGGCCTTGAGCATCCTAGGCTTGTTTTGGAGGAGCTTGGGAAGAAACATCAACCTCCTTATGATCTTTGCGTGAGAATCCTTCACAAGATGTTTGTAGAAGTGGCATCAACCACATTTAAAAGGAATTCCTTCATAGTCCAATGCTTGACTATGTATTACAGGCCCCTTTCTAATCATAATTACAATTTTCTAGACCCTTTGATGTTGAACTTATGCCAATACTAAGAGGGTGGGTGAATTGGTATAAGATATTTTCATTATTTTAAATGAGCATTCATCAATCATTCATTAACTTGAAAAGATTAAATGCATGTAAACTGGAATCACAGTAGACAAAGTTTAAGGTGGAAATCCTCTCGGGAGAAAACCACAAAACTTATCTTTATAAATGTCTGTAGGCGCTAACCTATTGTTACGAAGCTTGTAGGCACCAACCTAATAGAGATACCAATCTCCTTATCAAATCAATAGCTTAACAAGATATTATGTAGGCACCAAACTATTGGAGACACCAATCTCCTTGGCTAAGCACCAACTGAACAAGATATTGTGTAGGCACCAACTTGTTGGAGACACCAATCTCCTTGGCTAAGCACCAACTTAGCAAGACTTGTATAGGCACTAACATAAGCTCTTCATAACATAGTACTTTTGACTTCACTTGCATGCTTCATTACTTCATGCATTTCACGACATCATCATACCCTTAAATTTCATGGTCTAGCACCTCTCCTTGCTTCATACCCTAGACATAGCTTCAAACCTTAGTCAAATTTAGCCTTCATGACCTTTTGAACCTCACAATATCTTTCCCCAAAATATAATCCTAAACTAGTGCACTTCACAGTATCACAACTCTAAAACAATGCACTTCATAGCATTGTATTCCTTAGTCTCTCAAGTGCACTCTTAACAGTCCAAGAAAACTCCTTAGACCCCTCTTGTGCACCTTTAAACCCCAAGAATACTCCTCATCTCCTCTTGCACAACTGCACTTATACTTGATCTTATTGCTTGGATACACTTCAAATGTGCTCATCTATCCTTTATTTATAGTGTTTTTGTGTTCACTTATAGGGTCGACTTGTAAAAATGGCTAAGTCAACTTGTACATTCTGGCTAGGCTGACCTAACAAAATATTTCATATCTCGTCATTCCTATGGAGTTAGAGGGAGTGCCATATATTGTTGGAAAGGTCTTGGAATAAGCTTCTCAACCATATATCCTATGCTCCTATTTGAGCTAGGCCTTTAGAGTAAAAAGGTCTTCAAAGATAGGGTGTCCAAACTAGGCATCAAAAAGTCTGAAAACATTATTTCCAACTATCTTGATCTTGCAATATTTATCTTGGACCTCTCTAGTCTCCCCTTGTCTTTGGCATCTATGACAACAATATTTCAAAGATTTGAGAGCTCCAAACAACCCACTGTGTAGGCCATACCTATGTAGCCTGAGTCCTTGTAAGAGTTGTCCACATCATAAAATAATCCTAGGGCATTCCTAATTTCCTCGAAGACATCATTCGGCCATAGAATTAGGGGAAATCCAAGTAGCTTGACCCAAGTTGGCACAAAATCCATATGGGTAGATTTTGCATTGAATTCCATGTGTCATTTTTTAGGAAGAGTGCTTAGGATCCTAAAGTCCATCGAGCTTCTAATATTTTATTTGTATCTTCTTTTGATTGAAGGGTCCAAACCAACCATCCTTTAACCAATACCATACTCTATGATTTTAGGGATTCAACTTTCAACACTCATCCTCTTTCATAGGAATCGTCGCACAATGGTTGAATCCTCCAAGTCCGTAATCTCATGGAGCTTGATGCTCTCTCCTAGCTCTAAATTTATGGGTTTTACTTTCCTTTTTATGCACTTTTGATGTTTTTTAGAATTCCTCAAACCTCTTGCTCCCGATGCCTCTTAGATAGGTGGTCAGGGATTTACAAGATGGAACACCACATTATTGTTTATAAAACCTTGCTCATTGATACCTCCCATAGATTTAGAGACACACCTACAGGTTCCTGTGAGGTAAGTGTGCCTGATCTCTGTCCTCCAGATCCTCCCACTTGTGTAGCCTTTGCTTCTCTCCCCTCATGAAATGATAGTCTGATGAATTAGATGTGATAGAGGCAGATGGTTTCGTCATCAATAGATCCTCCTCAATGTGTTGGAAGCTAGAAATGTCTTGAATCATATCCCTTGTGACCACTAATGTATTAGGCTCCAATAGGTGATCTCCAAATTGTGATGTCCAATGTGGTGGGGGTTGTTATATTTGTTTGTTTCCACTAGTATAGACCAGATCTACTATCCTTCCAGTGGGTTGTCCGAGTAATTGATGGCCTTGTCCTCCATTTCCTAGAGTTTTACATAGTGATTTGCAAAGGGAACCAAAGTTTGTTAGAAAACCTGTGTCTGTGGAAACCCTAGCTGCGAACCCATCTAAATCTTCTAATCACTGATCCATGTTAGAGACAATATATTTATAGAAAGTTGCTAAATAATTTCCTAAGATACTTCATTATGCTTACCACTTGAATGTGCTTGAAGTCATAACTGTGGTGGCCTTCAAAGCTATAGTCACTTGAGATTTGGATGGGCTCTGGTTATAATCACGACCATCCACAAAACTCCTCTACTCAATGATTATGATAACCCTAATGCATTGATGCATGTCTTATTATGCCTCTCCTGTGACTTACAATTCACAAGCCACTAAATCACATTTTTTCCTTCTACCATCCCATACACTTTAAGTTTCAGCAACAACTCTACTTCACCCAGCATGCTTGCGATCTTCAGATCCACTTATTATTATAGCCCTGTTCTCGCGCAATGCAGGACATGGCTTCAACCAACAAAGCACTGCGATAGGCCACATCTGTGGCTCCTTGATTCCTCCAGTAGGTGAATGGTTTCTCTGATCCACGAGTTCTTCCATGGAGGCAGCTACAGGCCTGTGAATTGGGCGACTAGGGGAAAAACCCTTGTTGCCTATGCTTCGACAAATCGCTCCTCATTCTGGTTGTTGGCAGCAATATAAAGAGTTGGAATCATAATTATAGGGCCAATGTCATTAGTTGTCCTTGTTTCTTAAGGTTGCAACATATTGGGCAACATTTAACCTGCCTGTTGTGGTGATCTATCCTGGCCCCTGGGTCAACTAACATTGGTGATTGACATAGAAATCTACATCAACATCATTTTTGATGATTGAACGGTCACATGGGCATCAATTGGTGACACTCAATAGTTGTGTAAGTTACATTACTTGTTATTGACAAACCTTGTCGTTCATAAATAGATAACCTCTGAGATACAGTTTTAGGGTCAGAGATGAACATAATTGAAATAGGGGCTTCGATGTCAAATAAGAGGTAGAAGGGATGAAAATTCTTGATCTGTAAATCTCACTGTTCCTCCAAGAATCCAAAGCCTGGGAGCTAAAGCTTTGTAATTGGTAATTCTTACTACACCATTTGCATTTGCGGTTTTCTTTGTATTTTTTCATATAGCTATGTTAAACTTTATTAGTTGGTGAGGGTGATTTATCTATATTGAACACACATACCCGCGCACTAAATAAAATGCTAATTCATCTCTTGATGAGCAGTTCGATTTTGGTATTAGAACTGTTTCCACAAACTGAGGGTTGCAGAATGCTGTAAATGGATTAATGGTTTGGCTGAGGAATTGATAATCTACTACTGAGGAAGAATTTGTAAATCATAAGTTCACTTTCTTTTTGGCAAGGGTAAGTACTTCTTTTGATTCGAGTGAAACAATGAACCACAACACCACATTATCATGGTGCCATTTCAATGTGGGTAATTGTCAAACTTAGCCAACACAAACATGTTCTAGGGCTCTATGCCTATTGTTGTTTGAACCTGGATTGTATGCAATGTCTCAACCACTAGAACATATCCAGATGGACAAATCATAAGCTATCTTGATATAAGGGGTAATGTTGAACCAGAAGTTAAAGGTTGATCAAAGTGATGAATATTTAGAGAGAAGAAGAAATCTCAAAGAACAACATCAAATTTGCATCATAAATTTGTAGGCTTCTGGGTGTTCATCAGAGACAAGTCCAATGTGGGAACACAAATAATATTTCCTACTATGCTTAACTACTAACTGTTGGAGAATGCAGTAAGGCGGCAATTAATTTAATTTCTCCTTAACCTTAATAATTCCTTGTGAACTTTATTTATCTTATTATATTTCTTTATTAGATCTTTTCATCGAACAATTATCAAGAGCAAAAACAGTAAAAATGATGGACAAAAATTAGGCTCCAAGCCAGGGCAAAACCCCTCCAAGGGGAAAACCCATAAAATCTCTTATAGAATCTGTTTCAAATGAGAAACCAAGACCCAAACCTCAAGACCAAGACCTCTTCCTAGCACCAAGTCAACCCTTCAAGAAACTCTTCCAATTAGGTCAAATTCAAACCAAGTCAACAAGACTCAAGCCCTTCTAGAACTGCACCAAACTCAGAATTTCGGTCCCCAGCAACTATATTTCGAACCTGCAGTAAGTCTGCAACTTTTGCCTCTGCAGTAGCTTAGAATCTTCACACATGTGAGAGATAACTAGGGCAAAACTTGATCAAAAGCTCATTTTTCCTTCCTTCTTGCTTCAACTTCTTTTCGCCTTGCCTTTCTCGACTTCCTTCTTGAATTTCACCCCTTAGATCGAACTTCTTGATTGCAGATCGATTTTTTTTCCAAATGAGGTTGAACAACTTCTATTTATACTCATATGTGGAGGCCGAATAGCCCTTTTTGGGCCAATTTGTCTCTGGTAGGGCCGACTTGTGCTAGGAGGCTTATTTTGATTGTTTAGACAAAAAAATAAATTCTTTTACATGATACATCTTGCCCAGATGGGACTTATATACATGACATTGACTCTCTTGACTCGTGACAATAAATCTTATGACATACAAAACCCTAAAAGCATGAAGAACAAGCTTTACCTAGATGGCAAATCAAAAGAAGCATGAAACCCATGCTTTAAAATAATAATTTTTCTTTTTTCTTTTGCTTGTTACATAAGATATACATATTGACACGAGTACAATGACAATTATGAAGAACGAAACTAGTTGCATTTTCCAACACTTGCTCTTAACTACGGAGGTATTCATAATTGTACAGCCTCAATTATTCTCAAACTGAAAAGTTCTCATAAGAAGAGTCAGATTGGTAAGTCATCTATAAGCGTCAACATCATGACCAACATTGTCAACATAGTAAGGCCCTTAACTTGACAACCTCTTTCTTATACAAGAGCATAATGCTGAGAGGATTTACGTGAGAAACCACACTACCTCTTCAAGGTACATACCCCATTTGAATGTTCACTAGGTATGTCCTTTTAGGACTATTCTAATCTTGGATTTCCAATCCTCAAAGAATATCTGTCCTCTTCGACCACTCTTGTCTTGGATACCTGTCTAATCCTCATAGAGTGTTGGTCCATTCCTTATCTTGGATTTTCTATCCTAAGCAAATCACAGCTGTTTAACCAATCCTCCATTCTCCCTACTGTGGCCTTCACTTAGACGTACAATTGTTAGCCTTGGCCTAGTGCATGACTCATGATAGAAGAGAATACAATGTCCATCATCACTCCCTCTCAATTAGGGATGATATCCTCATTCCCACTTGATCAGGTAATAGATCCTCTCCTTTTCAATTATTCAAGGAGACTTCTTTACTTCTTCTTAAGCATAAAGGAGATTCCTTCACTTCCTTTTAATTAGGAAGTCATAACAACAAGCTGTCTAGCTTGTCTTCATAAGTGTATCAACTACCAGTTCTTCATGGAGATAGCTACATGTCTCCTTATTTTCCTTTGTATCTCATCATATTGAGCTTTCTTCCTTCTTGGATGTTGTGAAGCCATCTTCTTTCTTTAATTTGGTGACAGGGTTTAGGCCATCAACCTTTCACATTACTTTCTTCTAGTCATCATTAATGAAGGTATTTTATTGAGCCTTGTCAAACCTCAAGCTAATCATAGCTCCCTCTAAAGATGAAACTGATCTTTGTTGCAGTGGTATGATCCGGATTATCCACAGTTTTGTGTTCATTCTGTCGACGTTTCAAACCCCAAAGAGGGTCCATCATCAGGACTAATAGAATATGAGTGAAAGCTTATTGAGAGAAGAGTCAAACGACCTGGGAATAAATAGACCTAGATCCCTAATTTTTAAGGAACGCCACACTCATATGATATCTTTATTATTTTATTTTATATTTTATTCAAAGATTAATTTATTTGGTTTATAATTTAATTTTAGTTTATAGTTTGATTAATTGTTTAATTTGATTCATATTATTTTATTTATTTATTTCATATTTATTATATTTATCAGTATTTTCTAATTAATTAATTAATTAATTTATATTTCAGAATCTTTAATTATTTGTTTTATTAATAATACTTTAGTTAATTGACTAATTATTTTATATAAAATTTTTTATTGAGATTTTTATCTATTTATTGATTAATTAATTTTAAAATTAATGATTAGAAATTTTTTTTTTTTATTATTTTAATTAATCAATTTTAATTTTTTTATTGATTAATTAATTAATTTTATTTTTTATGTTTTTTTTTATTTTATAATTGTTATTAATCATTTTCAAGATTTAACTATGAAGCCATATTGTCCAACTAATTAATAAATAAATAAATTTTTATTTTAATTTAATTTAATTAAATTAATTTTTTTAATAATTAATAATTTTTATTAAAATAATTTTTTAATTAATTATTAATTTTAATTAATTTTTTATTTATTTTATTTTATATTTAATTTTATATAATTGTTATTAATCATTTGGTCCAACTAATTAATAAATTTATTTTAATTTATTTAATTTCTATTTTATTTATTTAATTAAATAAATAAAATAGAAACATGACCATCAGGTTATCTTCTTATACTGCTACCTATCAAGATGATGATGCAGAGATCTTGATTACTCAATTATTCAACGATTGCCAAAACCAATCACTCAATTCATATGTTCTTTGAATCGAGTTTAACCCTTAACAGTTGAACTTGCTTCAGCTGTCATCATGCATCTATGCAATATCCTTCCAGGTAGCAAAACAATATGTTAATCAGATAACCAATATCAAAATATTAAAATTAGACTTACCTTATCATGATGGCCCTTTCATCAAAGTATTTGTTCACTTGAGTCCTTTGAGACCAACATCCTTTTGTATGATCCATCTCCACATTATATAAGAATCCTTCTCCATGCATCCATTTTAATCAGAGTGCCCATGGATTGAACTTGATTACCAAGCTACAATATCTTCCTAAGAGTTGTCATTATTAACTCCCTTTCTTTCTTCCAGAGATTATGCTTGATGTTGATTAATATTGTTGTATTTATATCATGCTGTGAGAAAGTCTTGATCTCCATCCATTCCAAAGCATGTCAAATTTCTTCTTTCGAGCATTATATAGTCACATGGTATTTTTACCGAGCACACATTTCAACTCTTTTTGCAAGATTCTTGTAGATATGAACCTTACCCTAGAGGAGAGTTACTTAAAATATGCATACCTTTGCTTTTCATACAATCATCTAGTTCTTGAACGAGCTTGCTTCTTGTACTTGTCGAAGATAGGTGTCTTTTCGCAAGAAAGACTTCTGTTATGCTTTCCATATTAGATGAAATATTTACTAGTCATAACGCTGCTTCCAAGAATCTTCCATAATGATGATTCTTATAAAATCTCAATGATCCCATTTTCGAAAATGACTACGTCTATTAGTATGCTAGAAAATACTTCTATGAACTATAATATGCAATATGGTCCCAATTTTCTCATTCTTTTAAGCTAGATGATCTTTCCCAAAGCAAATTAATCAAGTAGATTCTAATATCTCTACTAATATATGTTTCTAACTATGATGCCATGGTTTTACAAATATCAAGACTTCTTCTAGAGATTGCAACAATGCATGCTACTCTACTTTCTACTTAAGAAGAAAGACAAATTTCATAAGGAACCTGACAGTGATGGAGCTTCCTTCAATAGTAAAGATCCTTGGGGATCTTCTCCTTTTGGCTTCTTCTCAGGTTCTCCCATCTCTTTAGTTATGTGAGCTTCACTTCTTTCCTTTCTTTTGTTATCTTTCTTGTTTGGATAATCCCTCTTAAAGTGTCCATACTCATTGCATCCATAGCATTGAATCTTGGACATATTTGGCTTCTTCTTGGACTTTCCAAACTTCCCTTTCTTCGACTTCATGGTCCTTGCAATAAAGGTTTGAGATCTTTCATTTGATTTAGTGTGATCCTTTGCCTTGATCCTGGATTCCTCCAACATACATTGAGACCACAATTCATCAAAAGGTGTAGTATCCTTCTTAGAGTAGATACTATTTGCAAAACTGCTCTAGTCATGGGGCAAAACATTTAATACACAAATGGTCATTTCAGAATCAAAAACAGTTTCCCTAAGCCCTTGCAATTGATCTCTTATTTGTGAGATCTTCCTGAGATAGGTGGCCATGTTTTCATCCTTTGACTTCCTTATTCTATAAAGTTGATTCCTCAAGGATATCCTCTAGCATGATGTGCTTATAGAGTATAGCTTTACCAACTTATCATACATAGCCTTGATGTCTTCAAATCAACAACAAAGGGAACAAGATGATCTTTAATGGATTCAACAATGATCCTTTGTGCCCTCACATCTCCCTTCTTGTACTTTGCTAACTCTTGAGTCTTCTCTTTTTCTGGTACAACTACTTCTCCAAGGATACACCCCATGACTTCGTTTTCTGTGAGTGCCAAGTGAATCCTCTTCTTCCATGCTAGGAAGTTTGCTGATCCAACGAGCTTGTTGCTTTCCTTGCAAAATGTAGCCATGTTATCTGTATATTGAGACATAGAGGGCAATATACTACTTACTTTGTTAACCAAGAGTCCTTCTTGATGATGCCTCCAACTATATTGGATGTTTTCAAGACCTACAAGTGTTGAAAATATTAGCGAGAAAAGGGTTCCTTGATTTGTGCCTTAATCATAGGAGCTAGAACAAGTTCCTTCTTGTTCATGACTAGTTCCTAAAAATTAGGAGATTCCCTATAAATTAGGACAAGTTCCTATGATTTAGGAATCAATCCCTAAAAATTAGGACGTGCTAGGTGGCATTTAACTGATGTATTGAAATTGAAGGTTGAGTTCTTGATTTCTAGTGTGAGTTAATTGAGGATGAGTGATTGAGTTTCGAGTGGTTGACTTGAAATATGATGAGTTGCATGAGCAATTAACTCCTGCTAACTCAATCAATCACAAAAACATTCCTTAATTAGAAAACTCACTAATTTTAACCATTTGATTTGCCTTTAAAAGAAGGAACAAAAGCACTAGTTTAATCATTGTTTTGGCGAGCACAAGTTGGTGAGACCAAGCAATAGGAAGCACAAATTTGTGCGTGGAGCTTGTGAGAGGAACAATGTGCAAGAGAAGCTTGTGCACAGGTTGGTAGAGGCCAGTAGAGATCAACAATGTTGCAAGGGTTTCAAGCTTAGATCAAGCAGGAAAGACAAGTGTGTCTTATAGATTGAAACGACTGTATTTTGTAAGAGATCAATTGCTTAGTTTTTGCTATCAATAAAATTCTCATCAAGTAGAGGGTTTTTCCCAGTTGGTTTCCTTGGTAAAAAAATAAAAATAAAAAATTGAGTAGAGAAATTCTGTTTGTAAGAAAAGAAAGTGTTTTTCAGATTGTTCTTGTCAAATAAGGATTTCGTGGAAATTCTACATGGTATCAGAGCTCTTGGAGTAGATTTAAGATCATCACAAGTGCATCACACAAGGAAAAGGAGGTCTGTGGCAACCAAGTCCCTTAGGTGCTGGTCTTAAGTGAAAGGAGGCCGAGATAGTGTTTCTCCTTGTGTTTCAGGGCTGCTGAGATTTGGCAGCTGGTGGCTATGTGACAAGGTTGAAGTTTGGAAGGTTTTCTGTGCAGGATTAGTGGGCATATTCTCTTAAGAACAAGTTGCAATAGCTTCGTGTCTCTTGGAGATAGACCGAGCTCATGTAACAAAGATTTGGGAGGGTCGTAAGGCCTTAAAAGAAGCTACTACAGCAGTCGAGTACAACCCAGGCACAATGCAGGTGGAAAGGTTGCTAGAAGAAGGCTCAGTGCAGGTGTTGAAGGCAATAGAAGGCCGAGAGGAGGGCTGTAGTCACTGCTACAACAACCCTAACTAGGGCCGAAGGTTGCTGACACTTGTGCAAGCACAGGTTAGAAGAATTGAGAAAGAAGTTGATCCTTCAAGTATGATATTCCTCCTTTCAAGTAGCGTGTTGATGCCAGGTTGGTAGAGGTCTTGTTTGGACAGAAGTGGGTAGCTCGTGTATAGGTTGGAACACTGTTGGTGGGAAATTTTTTTAGAGAGCTCTTAGGGGAAGCGGTATGGCTTACCAAGGGTTTTGAGTACATCACTGTCTAGAGGGAGCATCAAACTTCATAGCTTGGAAAGGGAGGATCATGATAGTGCTGGAAGATAATGGGGTGGGAGAGTGCATCAAGCAGGCAATAACAACACCTCAAAACCCCTGACAATTGGCCCAACATAATAAGAATGATATCAAGGCAAAGAGGATCATTCTAAAAGGGGTCAAAGATCATATAATGCCTCATATCCACGAGAAGGAGAAAACATATGAGATGTACAATACAATCCTGAAGTTGTACCAGAGTACCAGTGGTACCAGGAAGCTTGCTCTTAAAGAGAAGTTTAGGAGTATCTGGATGAGCAAGGACAAACCCATCGTCACATATTTGTCAAGGTTCACTCAGGTACAAGATGAACTAGGTGGGGTGGGCGAGGTTGTATTTGATCATGATCTTGTGAGTTTTACCTTTACTTGGATTTCACAAGTCTTGGAAAGGGTTCCAGGACGCTGTTAGTGGGAGAGAGAACTTCCCAAATTGGGAAAGGTTTTGGACTGACTGCATACATTGAGATATCCGAAGAGGAACCATAGAAGGGAGATTAGTTATGACAGAGGCCAAGGAGAACTGTGCCTGGAAGGCAAGGGTAGCAAGGCTAAGGGCAAGAAGGGCCAAGGAGAGGTTGGGTCCAATGAGAAGGGCAAGAAGAAGGATCTAAGTAAGATCAAGTGCTTCCATTGCCATGAGTTTGGACACTATGCTTCTAAGTGTCCTGGTAAGAAAAAGGGGGCCGAGAAGGATCATGCTGTTGCATCAACGAAGGTAGATGACTTTTCTGCCTAGTTCGAGAAGGATTTCTCGTCGATAAATTGCATGGCAAGCTCAACAGATAGCGGTATGTGGTATATTGATTCAGGAGCTTTCTTCCACATGACTGGGAATAGAAAGAGCCTTAGCCACTTGAAGGAGAAGGACATGCGGGTTTAGATTGAGCTAGGAGATGATGGTCAGTATGTAGCTAGAGGAGTTGGTACTGTCAGCTTTTAGAGGGAGTCAGGTAATTTCCTTCATCTTAGAGATGTTCTTTATGTTTTAGGATTGAGGCAAAATCTTGTTTCGGCAGCCACCCTTGAGGACAAGGGATATCATGTCATCCTTAGTAGAGGTAAGATGTACCTCCAACACTTAGCTTTTGGATGGAAGAAGCAGATAGGTGTGAAGGTGATGAATCTCTACAAGTTGCAGGTAGAGACAAGTGTATCCTTGAGCTGCAAGGCAAGTAGTGCACAAAGCAAAGAAGTGATGGTTGAGTGAGAGCAAGATAGAGCTCTCAAGATGGAGCCTTAGCCAGTATTTCAGTATCAGTCTAAGCTAGTTGGCATTTGGGCTGACCAATAGGATGTTGAAGATGAGGACCATAGTCCAGGGTGTGTGGAGGCAACCATTTAATTAGAGACATCTAGTATAGGGAGAGTTTGAGCCAAGTGGGCCAAGGATTTGGTTAAGGGAGATCAGAAGAGAGTTGAGCCTCCTAAAATCAAGAAGCAACCACAAAGATACACAAGGTACATGGCACTTATGACTAGAGTGGTGGACTCACAGAGCATGGTAAGAAAGAACAGGTCTTCAAGGCAGGTTCCATAGAAGAAAGCAAGGAAGTCTTCTAGTTCAGAGGGAGTAGCTACAACAACAGAGAACTTGGTAAAGTTGAAGACAGATCCAAGATTCCAAATGGACGGGGATCTTCTAGCAACACCTTCCTCACTAAGAGGGAGTGTTGAAAATATTAGCAAGAAAAGGGTTCCTTGATTTGTGACTTAATCGTAGGAACCAAAACAAGTTCCTTCTTGTGCATGACTCGGGTTTCTAAAAATTAGGAGATTCCCCATAAATTAGGATGAGTTCCTATAATTTAGGAATCAATCCCTAAAAATTAGGGCGAGTTCACTAGCGAAGACCTATAATTGCAAGAACTCAGGAATAAGTACACATCGATGTCATCAAGGAGCTGCCAAGGCTACATACTGTTCAAGCTTAGAAACCTTCAATGTACAACAAAATGCAGACTTGATTCATGTGGGATTTTTGGAGTTTGACATTGCTGAAGCCAGAAACCAAGGTACTTGTAGGAGTTGTTGACAAAATTACAAAGTATTAGATTGAGCACCTTTCCCTGTGGGTCACTAGCATTATTTGTGCCATAAAAGGATGATAATTGGAGAATGTACATCAATTATAGAACACCTAATAAAACTACTATAATTAACATGCATCCAATATTAAGGATTGAAGACCTGTTTAATCAGCTTTCGAGGGCCAAGTACTGCATCAAACTGGATTTGGAGTCAAGCTGCCAAGTGCAGGTCAAAGAGGATTTTCAACAAGCAACCTTGAAAAAATTAAAAGGCTTGCACTAATGGATGGTGATGCCATCTGGACTCATCAATGTTCCAATGACCTTTCGGAGTTTAATGAATGAGATATTCAAAACTTGGATGAATTTGTCATTGTTAACTTAGTGATGTACTCGTCTAGAAGAAGACTTCAAGCAAGTAGATTTTGTTTTATCAGCCTATCAGAATTGAGGAAGCAGAAACTTCAAGTCCATACAAAGAAGAGTTCATTTGATGTGAACTTGATAGCATAGTTGGGCTATATTGTTGCAAAGATGGACTGCATATCAATTTAAAAATATAGGAATTGTTGTTAAGTGGTTGAAACTGAACTTCCTATCAAATATTAGAAGTTACATGGGGACGACAATATATTTGCATGAGTTTATCCCCCACTGCTCTTATATTGCATTGCCTCTGAATCTACAGTCACAAGCCACTTAGTTACTTATAGTCTCAGTCTTGTAAGAAGATGGGTTGAAGACCTACAAAGGTTCACCTAGTCATTTGATGGCTTCTTGTCCCATTTCCCTTTCACAACATTAAATACCTCGCCACAAATAAGGTTGATTAAGTTCATAGATTTCAATCATATGTATTAGACTGGTGAAGACCTCGTCAAGATTGTCGATTGCCTGTGTAGGTGGACTGCAGGTCAGATAAAGGGGTGTAAGGATTATCATAGGAAAATGGTCTGCCATATAAGCTCAACACTGAAAATATAGTACCATATAAGCTCAACACAGTATATGTACCGCAACCACAACAACTACAGTTGACTAAAAAAGTTCACTGCCCCAAAATGGTTGGTTATTCTGTGAGTTAGGCCAATGGTAGATAGCAATACATCCATTTGCCCAAGTTGGATTAATATGTAGAGAAACTGGTTAGTGGTTGCAAATTATCATCATAGAAGAACCAATCAGAAAACTAGGCCACTATGCATACATTTGAAGAGTTTTTGCTATTCATTCAACACAGAACTTAAAGCAGAGCTATCCACAACTCCCCCAACGAGTCAGTCTTTGGAGCATGTCTAGGATTTAGACTTCTAACACCTATGATATTGCATCTACCTCACCTGGATCCATACAGATCTGTATCGAGTGCAAATACAATCCAGATACAGACTAAATATGCACATTATTTGTATCCAGTACAGATCTCATATCTGGATACAACTTGTATGCGTTCTTCCCTGTATCTTAAAACCAAGGAAAGAAAAAATAGTATCTTATTATGTGTAATTTTTCATGTAGGCATCAAAACTATATATTTTTTCCAAGAAAAAAATTGTAACTTGTTATTTCAAGTAAAAAATAAGTTACATTCTGGAAATGCTGAAGCATAGAACCAGAAACACCAAGGCTCAGTATGGAAGTCCATTTCTGCTGCCCTTAACCTGATAAAAGTTATAATTCCTCACGACATAATACATTTCTTGTTTTGCAAAGATTGGGTCAAGGACCATAATGTCAAGCAATACAGATAACACAGATGAAAGTCTGCACTCCTAGATCTGAAGGCCTATGACTTCAAAAAATCTTAGATACAGTTGTCTTGAAAATAAACTCTGGATTGCTAGTACATATGTAAAATTGCAGAGCACAGAATTGAACAGCATGTGGAAGGGGAGGAGTCAGAGATTGTCTTGTTTCCTCTACCACCAGAGTGCCAACTTGACCTGATACTGCTTGCTTTGACAATGAATAGACATCCATGTTGTGTATCATCTTAAGTGCATGAAGGTTGTCTCCAGAAAATGACCAGCAGCTGTCTGTACCTGTTCAAGAAATGGGAGCAAAGATAAATTCTGCAATCTGTAAGTTCCTTTGGGCCATTCAATGACAAGTAAAGAGTCCCCAAATGCCTGTAACATGTACAAACCTTATCAAGATCTAACTTTATAAGGCAATCAATGCGAAAAATTCATACCGACTATTTTTTCCTCTTCCTAATCCTTTCTTGAAGGAAAATGATGAACCATTTGGACAATGGAGAACACCTCTTGCACCACAAGGGCCAGGGCTGCCCTGGCTGGCACCATCAAAGTATCTCCAAGCAACTGATTTGTCAAGTGCAGGACGGTCATTGCTTTGTGAGTTTTTCATCTTAGGAACCAATTTGATATCATTGTACAATGTAGATGTATTTAATACCATAAAAAACTTGTAGCGCAGAAAAGGATTGGTCCTAGAATAGGATCTTGTTTTCCATAATTCAAATAGCCCAGAAGACTACACAAGGCTAGTGTTATCAGGATCGGACCGGGCTGGCCAGTTCAGACTGGTTCGAACCGGTGACTTGAACCATTTTTGGCCGATTCGGTATAGTAAAGTTGTGTAGAACGCAACAAGTGGGGCATGTTTTTCTTTTTTTCCTTTTAATTTTTGTTTTAGCTGGGCACTAGCCTGCCATAGGTGCCTAATATTCAAGCCATATGGCCGTATTATGATGCAATTCTTGGTAATGTTATTAGATTCACTTTTATTTAAATTTTTAACATTACCATGAAATGACTAAATATTTTTGAGAGTGGTTCCGATCTCATTGGATTTCATATGGAGAAAGTAGAATTTTAGATTTTATTCAAAATTCAGCAGACTTAACGGTTTTTCAGGATTTCAGGATTGAGGGGATTGCAATGTTTCCATTGGATTTTATCATGTATGAGGGTATCAAACTATCATTTAATCAAGAGCAACAATTCCTATATGTAGCTTGATGTTAGTGGCATTGATTGTTGAACTCCTCTATCATGATCCTATTAAAAATGTACCCATCACTCGAACAAAATCTTGAATTGACATGCTAAGCATTTTTTTATCTTATTTTTAATGCTTAGAAGGTGATATTGATGACGAAGATCCCAATATAAGCAAAGATTTTGATGATATGGAGGTATTTGTTGTAGCATGATTTTTTTTGGGTGCTAGAGGCCATCTAGGTCTTGTTTTTTGATGTATTTTTGATTTAAAGATGTATTGCACTTGGTGTTGTTTTGGTTATGTGCACTTTTACATGCTCTATAAATGAGAACTTTTGCTTATTTGTGTACAAGTGGTTTGGATTAAGCTGGGTGCACATTAATATATGTGGTTTTCTTTAAAATTTGAATATTTTATGTGTTTTTGGTTGACCTGCTTTTTGTGCTTTTTTTTTACTGGTTCCGGTCCGGTTCTGACAGATTCTCGGTCTGGGGGGTTACCGGTTCGATGACCGGTCCGGTTCTAATAACATTGCACAAGACAGTGCATTGTGATATGATAATGTAAGATTTTTCATTCATATTCTAAGTTCTTCAACCGATGAAATCCCTTTGCATTTGCCACTGCTTTGAGAAATGATAAGTCTATGACCAAGTGTTTTGTAGATTCTTCTTCAGCTTTGCATAGAACACACAAACTGGTTCCTTGCCATGATCTTTTCTGCCAATTTTTCCATTTTCAAATTTTATTGTTGAAAACCAACCATAGTAAAATTCTGTGACTTTATAGGTGCTTTCAGTTCCATAAGGGCCTCTACCACCAACATCGATCTAGAAACTTTGCCTTGTAACCAATACTATCTTCTGATTGGAATGCCACTGATCTACTTTACTATGTAACAGATGTGGAGGAAATAAAGTGCGGTATGGTGTTATCTGAAGTCTATGGGGTTGTATTTGAAAGTTCATACTTGTGGACAAAAATGTCCAATTTTAACTAAGGCTGACCTAATCCAATTTCATTAAGTGCTAGAAAAGCGGCTCTGCTTATTCTCTAAAGAGAATACATTTAGTAGTTGTGATAAAAACAACTCAATTTGAATGACTGATAAAACACTTGGAAGTCTTACTTGTGTTGAAACCACATGACATAAGCTTGATTAATAATTGCAAGAACTCATGAATAAGTACATCAATGCCTTCAAGTAGCTGACAAGACTACCTATGGTGTAGGTTTAGAAACCATAGATCTGCAACAAAATGTGGGACTATATTAGAGATTAACGTCACTGAATGCAAAAATCAAAAGGTAACCATAGGAGTTGATGGAAAAACTTACATAGTATTAAATTGAGCACTTATCCATCTGGGTTACTAGTATTATTTGTGCCAATGAAGGATGGAATTGGAGAATGTACATCAATTGTAGAGCACTTAAGAAAACCACTATAAGCAACATGCATCTAGTATCAAGGATTGAAGATCTGGTTGATATGCTTTTGAGGGCCAAGCGCTTCATCAAATTGGATTTGAAGTCGAGCCACTAAATGCAAATCAGAGAAGACTCTTGGCAAGCAACCTAAAAAAAAATGAAAGAGTTGTTACACTGTGAGTCCCTAGACAATCACAAAGTCCGAGAATACACTTGTAGTTCTTATTTTAGCGAGGTGTCATGATGATCTACTGATGAGTGTTAGTGTGATCTAGATCTAGATCTAGAAGATCTAAAAGGTCCAGTGAATGTATTATAAATTCATATTTTCAGAACAATACAATATAACAGACAAGCTTCAAGCCTTTTCCACCAATATACTTGCTTGTCTTGCTCATGGCCATTTATTAACAAGAGTCATACATGCATGGTGATGCCATTTGGACTCATCAATGCTCGGATGACTCACCTCTAAAGCATAACAATACCTGCATCAACAGAAGCATGGCATCAATAATACTTGTTCAACTGCACATACATTCACTGTGTCATCATACTTTGCTGCTCCTTTACCCTGCTGTCAACAAGCAACATATCTCTGTCGACATCACCTTCTCACACACATGCTGACCACACTTCTTGATGCTCCTTTGCCATAACAAACCAACTCAACACTTGCAACATATCAAGCATACTAAGTCATCAAATATACCAAGTTCCTCTTGCTGTTCCTTTGCCATCAATGACAACAATTCAAAAAAGATAAATGTATCTTTCAAGGTTGCACGAAACGGGGAAATGGGTACGAGTTTCCGAAACGGGCATGGGTACGAAACGTGACCCCCCCAAATTTTGGAAATGGGGAAACACAAATATTATATATATATATATTTAGTATATTATATGGAATTAAAAAGTATGTGCAATCATAATGCATAATATAAATATTTTAATTTATTACTTATGAAAAATTGTCATTGTCAATGCATAAACTGTAAGTCCCTAAAATTTACATCACATTTACTCATGAATGATCACATATATGAAATAGAATTATCCAAAATAGCCATGAGAAATTTCTCTCTCTGTTTCGTGTTGATTGGAGTCTCCTCCTACATAATCGAACGACCTTAGTGCTCTTGATTAATACAAGTTCAACCCTAGTACCCTACATGCTCTTGATTATTGGGAGTCTCCCCTGCATAGAGGGCTTGGTTCTCTTGATTAAATACAAGTTCCATACCCTAGTACATGATAAAATCCAATGGAAACATTGCAATCCCTCCAATCCTAAAATCCTGAAAAACAGGTAAGTTTGTTGGATTTTGAGTGAGATCTAAAATTCTACTTTTTCCATATGAAATCCAATGAGGGCAAAACCACTCTCAAACATCTTGAGTCATTTCATGGTAATGTTAAAAATTTAAGTAAAAAGATGAAAATGAAAAATAAAGGAGAATATCACTTTAACTTTAAGAATTTAACATTACTATGAACTGCATATGCCTCAAACTTCCTGATGAACTACATATCAACACTAGGGCAAAAGTTCACTTTTATAACTTTAGACATGCATCTAGAAGCAACTAAAAGGCATTAGAAAACCTAATTAAAAATTAGAAGACATTAATAAAAAAATTAAAAAAAGGTCAAGTTGCATGTGGAAATGACGTCGTATGACACAGAAACACGTTTCCGGCTGTACTGGCTACGTTTCCACCTCGAGAAATGTGCCAGTACGGCCAGAAACGCGTTTCTGGGCCGTATTGTATGCGTTTCCGCGTTTCGTTTCCGTTTCCGTATGGAAACTCCTCCCCTGCCAGCATTTCCTGCAACTTAGATATCTTTACTTTCAACAAAACTTATGTAAACCTCAACAAAGGTCTACTTGACCACATTCAACTGAAACACAATTTTTTAGTGGACCCAGGTATTAGACTAGGAGAATATGACATATGTCGAATATGCTTTCAAACATGACACGTACAAAACACATGTCCACAAGCAAAAATGATTCCGAAAAAGAAAATTACACAGACCCATAAGCCAAAGGGGTGATGGGTACCCGACCCTCATCTCTTAGAAGAGGAAGAAGAAGAAATCATGGAGAACCATCCAATCCAAGTAGAAGCGGATGCAAAAGTTCAACATGGTAACCAAGTAGAAGGGGGTGTTGGGGCTTAGTCCAGAATTGCAACCCACATTCAGAAGGGTGGTACCAAATCAATAGAGATCTAAGCATCAGAGCAACAAAAGGTGGAAAAACACAACGAAAAGTGTATGGGGGGTATAAAGATAATTCATGTCTCTGAAACCTCAGACCCAGATAAAGAAGCCCCTTTATAGACAACTGGAAATGAATTGGCAATGGTATTGGTTGATCCAAAACCTAGGGTTGGCAAAAGGTTCACAAAGAAAGGCAAAAAGGAGAAGTTAAGTGATTTTTTATAACTTTGACATATTATACGTAATTTTTTACAGTTTTCCTATTTTATTGCTCATAAGCCAAAAGGCTTATCTGACTGATTGCTTTCAACATCTACAAAATGTAATTTTGTTCCTTGCTTCAAGTTGAATAAAGTTATGTTTTTTTTCTGAAGAAAATAACATTAGATAATAAACATTAAATTGGAGCAAATGGAGGGAAACTTGCAAGTCTTTCAAATTTAAATTTAGTGGGGAAAAGCCCCAAAGTGAAGCTATAAAACAGAGGGAGGAGAGTCACTATGATCACCATGGATTGGTATTTGTTTTGATTTTGGGTTGAGGCTTTTGGAGGGTTCTAAGACCCATTTTCTTTGATTGGTTTCAGTGGTGAAACGTTCCACCTTAGCCAATCTCTCCACTTTTTCTTGCTATAGGATCGAATTTTGCTCGAGTTATAATTTTTTGAGGCAATGAAGGGTTGGAGTTATCTATCTGTGGCAATGAAGGGCTAGTAAATCTCCTTTTTGAGGCAACGAAGGTTGGAAACTACTTTTTCAAGGCAACTAGGGGCTGGGAAACTGTTCGTCTAAAGCAACAACCTAAATTCTTGAGGCACGAAGGCAACAACCTAAGTTCTTGTGGCAACAAATGTAGCAACCTAATTTCCTAAGGCAATGAGAAATGGAGCCTAGTTTCTTGAGGTAGGGAGGTGGTGAAAGGCAACGAATTAGGCTGGTTGAGGCAACGAAGGGCAATGAAACAACGATGGGGCTAGTTTCTAGCCCTCTACAACAACATGCATAAGCATTAGAGAAATTTTGAGGTAAAAAATGGGTCTCAAAACAAAGTTGTACAACCAAAATCAACTTTATAAGAATCAATAAGATTCAAGATGGTGATGTCAAGCATGGGGGATTATTCACCATTTTTGGAGTAAAAAAAAACTACTTTTTTCAACATGTATTTTCAACTTATCTCCCTATGATTTTACTCAAATTTCGAGTGGGAGCAGTCATTGAATGCAAAATTTAATTCCTCATCCAAGAAGTACCCATGTTGCATACTTTTGATGGACTTCGCTACACGAAAATTGAGAAATACATCAAAAACGTGATTGCACGTGATTGCAATCACGTTTTTCATGTATTTCTCAATTTTTGTGTAGCAGGGCCCATCGAAAGTATGCAACATGGATACTCATTCAACGAGGAAACTAATTCTGCATCCAACGAGTGTTCTCGCTTGAAATTTGAGTAGAACCGTAGGGAGATATGTTGAAAATACGAGTTGGAAAAATAGTTTTTTTCCCTGTATATTTTAATGATGTAATATAATATTTTATTATTATTTTTATAATATTCCTTAGGAGGCCCATTTTAGACTTTAAAATTTCTCTAGTGGATACTTTCAGGACAGTGAGGGCCCTAGGGAC
Organism: Pinus taeda; assembly: GCA_000404065.3. Taxonomy (NCBI): domain Eukaryota; kingdom Viridiplantae; phylum Streptophyta; class Pinopsida; order Pinales; family Pinaceae; genus Pinus; species Pinus taeda. The sequence continues at coordinate 295,392 of APFE030982549.1, forward strand.
CATGAACGAGAGGCAACATGGATCTAAGGAGTACCAATTGACTAGGTTCTAGAGTAATAACAATGCAGGATAACAGGTGAGGCCAACTAGTGTGATCTTGTGGCAATAAGGCCAAGACAAGGCACTAATTTGCGTCTTCAACTATTAATGGATAAAGTAGGATTGGCTATAGTTTAGTAAGCTATGTTTGTGTTGATATCTATGGATGTTGTAAGTCTGCTATTTGCTTGTTGAATTGGTCCTACTTATAGTGGTTGCTTGTGGAAGCAACTGTTTCTTAAGTTCTTTGTTATATTACTTGTGCATTCAATAAACATACTCACTGTTTTTATAGATTGATGAGTATTCCAACGCTATTATGAAATACAATTTTGTCACATGTTTTTATTGAAACCATAACTCAGAATTGCTTCCCAAGGGTAATTTCACTAAGAAGGATATTACAACTTTGCCCTGATTTAGGCATTTGAACCACCCTTTGCTTCATAATAGGTTGCTACTCTTCTACAATGACCCTTTTGCCTTGTCATGACTAATGCAGAGAGTTGGTGTTGTAATAGGGATTAAATTTGTGAAATTTTCAACTCTTTGCAGCAATTGGAAATTATTCTTCTAACTGTAAATTAAGTAACAGTTTATTTGCCCACACAAACAACGAATAATTCACAATTGAAATTTTCACCATATTAAATTCTGTGGAAGATAAACTGGAAATTGAGAAAATATTAACACACACACACACAAATTTGACACATTTATTTTTGGACAAAAGTCCCTAGAAAAACCCCAACTTGGGAAAACCAGTGCAATAGCTGAGGGTTTTTATTATTAAGCAACAATGAAATAATTCGAGTACAATTTGGATGCTGAAAACTGGCAATCCACAACAAGAAAATATGGTTGAAATTATCTAAGGGAATTTCCCTTACTCCACAAGAAACCCTGACACAACTCAACTTAAGATTCTCATCCTTCTAGACTCGTTGCGTAGGCTTCTGCGTAGTGCTTGCGCAGACCCTTTGACGTCTAGCTCGAAATTACCTTTGATCAAGTCGTTATGCCTGGTTCTACTATTGTGAATGATTCTCTGGCCATTTGGAAGACTTTCCCGACCTCTGGATGCTGAATTGATTTCCCCACAGCTAAATCTAATTGCCCTCTAAAGTTGCCTATGATGTCCTTTGCGCTGCCTCACTGGGAATAACTTGGCCTCTTGCTATTGCCTCTTTGGAACTGGAAAACTTCCTTCAGATCACTGTCCTTGCCCTTCTCTGTCTCTGCTTCCCTTCTCCACCTCAAACTATTCTGACAACAGTTGCTGCACTTTGGAAAATCAAACTGCCCAAGAAAATCGATCTCAAGTATGTGTTTTCCATCTCCCCATCGACCTCCTCTTATAATCTTTAGTTGGGACTCCAACAGCCATTATTAAAACATAATCGATGGCTGAGATCATATAGATCCATGTGAGTTTCTAGATGATTCACACATTTCTCAATTAACACTGATTAATTAACCCCTTTTCCTAAGTTTAGACTTTAGGAAGTATTTAAAAATAGGCTAATAATATAATTGAGACACTTCTAGGAGGAATTTTCAGAAATAATTTCTGGGTTATGGAGAACTCCTGTGTTTTAGCCTCTCCACAAAGTTTTGAGACTAGAATACCTCCGATGCTACAAAAACTAACACTCCCTCTTAACAAGGAAGGTAATATAGTGCTGCACTACTGCTACAATACCGTCTCTGTATAATGCTTTGTACGTTGTTGATGTTTGACCATTATGACTGACTGCCACTGCCCACCAACCACTGTGCAACTCTGATTGTGTTGTTGCTGATACTGCTGCCAACTCTGTATCTGCACTGCAACTCCCTCTCATCTGTGTCGCTGCTACTACGACTACTGTAACTGTGAAGCATCCAAAAATTCTGAATCAGCGGTGTCTCTGTGTTGCATCTGTCTCCCGAGTATTTGACTACTATTAGCACGTACATTGTCCACTGATGAAACTGCGTTGCTGCTGACTCTGCTATTGAGCCTCTTGCTTTGCTGTCAACACTGCACTGCGCTCCTCAACACTTGACTGCAACTAGTCTACAATTTTCACTTTGGAATTTGACTACATCAGCTGACATTGATCCATCTTGCTACTGAATACTGTGGGCCCTCGTAGCAAGGTAATGATCCATGAGGAGGACACTTCAATGGACCTTGCCCATCCTCTGCAACTCTGATATAACTCCATGTCACCCCACCTCTCTCCTGCAGGTATAACTGCAAACATGGAAAAAACTTCCTTCAGCCTGGAGGACAACTTGTTTATCTCTGCGGACGTTGCCGCCTAGTCTTGCTTCTCCTTCTTGTCCTTCTTCCTAAGAGGACACTGGGTACTGTAGTGGCTAAACTCACTACACTTGAAGCACTTGACCTTAGATAAGTCCTTCTTCTTCTTCTCCCCCTGTACCTAACTGGGACCGTTTGATGCTAGGACCACATTCTCCTTTTCCATCTCACCCTTCATGCCCTTGTTGTTTCTTCCGCTGATGGTGCTCTTTAATAGAGCTCACCTCAATTCCTGTTGTAGGCCTGACCACATCTTGTCATACCTAGGCAAGTTGTCTCGACTCAAGATACTTTGAACAAAGACATGCTATTCCTCTGATACATTGTTTAGTGCCAACAGTACAAGCTCTGTTGGTTGAGGTGCCTCTCCAATGACTGCAAGATGATCATGAACCTCCTGAATCTTGGTGAGGAAAGGATCTATGGCTTCATTTTTTTTGCATCCTTATGCTTCTTAACTTCTCCTGCAGGAACATCTTCTGCTACTCAGAAGGACTCTGATATAGATGGTCGAGATCCTCCTACATCTCCTTGGTAGTATTCTTCCCAAATACATGCAAGACTATATGGTCCCGGACTCCATTTAGGATCAACTGCTTCGCCTTCGCCATCTCTTTCTTGTATTCCTTCAGTTGGCCTGCATCCTTTGGAACTGTGAGCACATTATCTACATAGGCTTTCAGGCCATGTTCATCCAGCAAGAGGACATCCTAACCTTCCAGTTGGCAAAGTTGGAGGCTCCTTCCAACCTATTCCGATCTCTAAGCCAAGCTGTGACCATCTCTGAATTTGATTGAAAATATCCCTCTTCCCTTTGCTCAGTTGTTGAGTCTGTTACATGCACTCCCTTTTGGAGTGAGAAATTTTCTCACAACTCATGCCAATTTGCAACTGGGAAAATCAGATTTCTAAAACTCGAAACCCCCTGAGAGAAATTTTTCGGTGTGTGCCTTTCTCTTCCAACTGACATTGATTCTTCTATTACAAAACCCTTGTGCACCCAAACAAGGAATCTGCTAAGTGAAAATGCTTGAGCTGCTACTCCCTTTGCTTGCTGGAATCACTCAACTGGCAAGTTGATTTTTTCTGCCAACCTGTACTGAAAAATCGAACTTCCCCAAACAACTCGATTTGCCTGGCTTAGGCTCTGCACAACCTCCATAAATTCCTCTAGTCGCTCCCTTTGATCAACGAATTTCTGCTTCTGCTTTTGAGCTTCCCCCTTTGATCAAAATGTTGGCATTATGATACATATGTTGTACTTGATGGCAACCCACTCATCTCAGATGATAAATTATAGTGCAGCAAAGTTCACGCACTTTCATGAAGATAAAAGTTTATTTCATGTAGAGAAAAGTTCATGCACTTTCATGCAGAGAAAAGTTTCCTTCATCTAGAGAAAAGTTCACGCACTTTTAGAAAAATTTATTTCATGTAGAGAAAAATTCACGCACTTTTATGCAGAGAAAAATTTATTTCATGTGGAGAAAAGTTCACACACTTTCATGCAGAGAAAAGTTTATTTCATGTGGAGAAAAGTTCACGCACTTTCATGGTTGGTTCATGGTATTACTCCGACAGCGTTTGATCCTATGGTTTTGGTTCGTGGTATTGCATCCAAAAGTGTTGATCTCACGCACTTTCATGGTTGGTTCATGGTATTAGTCCGACAGTTTTTGATCCTATGGTTTTGGTCCGTGGTATTGCATCCAAAAGTGTTGATCCCAAGTATTGGGTTTATGGTATTGTGTGTTACACAGTAAAATGTCATTGTCACCTTGTCAGTCTCCCTACTATGTCATAAAGTCACATTCACCTTGACTATGCCCTCTGAAATGGCTAAAAAACCTCTTTGCCTAAGTTAATTGAATCATCGCGTCTGTTTATTAAATAACCGCGCTGACTGGCAGAGGATAATGTAACTGCTGCGCTGCCAGCGCAGAAGCACACATGTTTTCCGCGCTGGTCCAATTTCACGGACAGCGCACCCTCCGCTTGTATCATTGTGCGCTGACCAGACCTCTTCTATAATAGGTTTGCGATGCCAGCACGCCAGCCCAGTTTTGCACCTGCGCTGATCCTGTTTAGGCGAGTTTGTTCTAACAGCCAGCCTTCCAGATGTCTCCAGACTTGGCTGTTAGCATTGTTGAGGTCGCCATCCTTTCTCTGGCATGTCTGTTCGACTGATCATCCACTTATCTTGGGGGTAAGCTCATCCTTTACCTATTCATGGAGACTCCTTCTCCTTTATAAGCCTCCTCCATTGCCCATGAGCAGCTAGTTTTGAACATATAGACTTTGATAGAGGAATTCTTGGTGCATTAGTGCTGCTTTTTGTAGGCATTTGGTGTGTTGTGTGAGGATTGCTTTTGAGCTTGAGGAAGGTTATGAGTTTGTTGCCTTGTATGTGAGAGAGAGACCTCTTTGACTTGGGAGATCTATTTCAAAGGTGAATGCTTGGAAGACATGCTGGCTGGACCCTCTAGAGAAGGACTTAGCGTCAGGATTTTGGTTGTACCTTACTCTATTGTCTGATTAATAAAGATAGATGACTACTCTTATGGTTCCATTTCCATTTTTCCTATGAATGATTAATGTAAATTGTATCCTTCCTGACTGATACATAGTTGTTTTTAGTAGATTTTACGCTCGTGTTTGCTCTCTCTTTGCTTGTGCAGGTGTCCATCAGCGAGGATAGTGGAGGACTGTGATCGGTTGGAGAGAAGAAGCGAGAGGATCATCTCTTTGACAAACATAGCGTTGGAATCCAAGTAGGTTTCTTTTACCCACTTGTTAATTACAACTAGGAACCTGCAGTGTAGCATTGTTTGATTTTTGCTAGACCCCCTTTGGGCTAGTAGGGATTGCCTCTATCCGTAGAGGGGATTTACCTCTCCAACAGGCATCACCATTCTAGCTCTCCATTTTTTTCGATCTCATCTCCTCCATTAACAAGGATGAGACTATTTCATCAAACTGCAAGGTAGTTGCATTGCTACCTATTGCAATAACTAGGTTATCCGACGAATCTGGTAGACAACACAACAAACTGATGCATTTATCTTCATCTGAAATTTTAATATCTATAATGCCCCACTTAAATCTTATCCTACAAATTTGTTAATGTTTACATTATCTGAAAATATTGAGAAATATAGGTCTAATGTAAAATTCATGATTTCCATTATTCAAATTCCCCACTTACCTTCTCAAAATTGAATATTAGGTAGGATATGGTCTCCTTCCATTATTTCAAAAATATATGTAATTACCTCTCACACTCCCCAATGTACCTTCACATTTACTTGTGAGAAGACATAGTCC